>JANAVB010009198.1:10753370-10898370 GCA_029216955.1 Iris pallida | reverse complement strand
TGTAGACATACCCCAAATCCGGAATCTCCTACTGGAATCTACCGGAAGCATAGCCATCTCTTGCCCGATCAGTGAGAGATGTGCCTGATACCTACAGCCGTTTGCATGTCGACCTCGGTATTTTAAAACACACTGTTAGATCATAGTTGGACTCACCCTGGTTTCATTGATCACTGTTGGACTCATCTTGTACTGGAAATTATCTGGTATCAGATTATATGGACTGGACTCACACTAGGATTACATTAGACTTATATCGTACTGTCTGGACTCACACATGATATTCTAGTTCAGTTAGCTTTTATTACAGTCTTCATTGCCATGATTCTTCTCTTGTTTTAGTTACCTTTCTTTTCTTGTATCTTACTGTGTCTCTGTGCCATCATTACCTGCATAGAACTGCCATGCTCATCAATAAAACTGTCTATAACTGCTTTATAGTTCTTTGTCATTTACTTGGGTTTTTCTTGATGAGTTATGCTCGTTCCCGTCCTGATTGGACCTGTTGAAAATATTACAGATGATAATCCTGTGGACACATGCCCTGCTTACCATGGACCTGGCGAGGGATTAGCTACCTTTGGTCCCGACTCTCAGGAGTGATTCAGGAGATTAGCTAGTAGACTACTTTAGCTTTCATGTTTTGGCTTGATGTATTAAAGTTAAGATTTTGAGTCTGTATAAGGTTGGTTTGAGATATTGGTGTATTATTTTAGTAGTTAGTTGTTGTTGTCTTTAATTCCTTAGGTATAACTTCTGTGTTATCTTTTCGTGCTTAGACTGTGTTTGAGTAGATCATACCCTTTACTTGCCCTCCATTCGAAGCTGATATCTGGACAAGTACTTTTTATATTCACTGCATGAGATTAGTTAGCAACCTAGAATAGCTTACTACCGCCGACACTGCGGCGTAGGCTGGACGTAACCACTTCTCGTGCCCCTATACTGGGTGCGGGTCGTGACACGTTTTTAGTGGTGGCCCATGCAGGTCTGTCGACTAAATTGTTTGGTTACGTTATTGTACCAAGCATGCCTGCAATTAGGAACTTAAGGTAATTAGACAACATTAGGAATGACGCTTAGAACACCTAGAGGAATACTAGGATTGCAACATAGGAAATACATCACATGCTTGCTATTATAATTAAATTTTCTTGTCTATGATTGTTTTGCTTAAAGAGTCCTTATAAGTCTTTTTATTGTAATTAGATGGTGCTTACTCGTTCATCCCGGTATGTCTTACCTGAGAATGACACACTCCCCATCCAGTCAGCTGATCAGTTGACTGATACACCTCCACCTACCATATTTCTCCACTCCACAGATCCACAAACCCAGATACCACAACCACCTTCCACATCACAGGCCCAGCAGGACCCAATACTTCCACCACCCCCTATCACTATACCTACCCAGGCTTCCGTCACACTCGACGGGAACCAGCTGCTCATTCTGATCCAGGGGTTCCTAGCAACCCATCAGGAGCAGACCACCCTACTCCGCCAGAGCATGGAGCATTCTGAGGGACGTACCGTGGTCCCACCACCTGTAGAGCCGCGGCAGAGAGCAGGGACGATCAAGGACTTCATGGGTCTGAATCCCAAGGAGTTCTTAGGGACTGAGGGCATAGTAGTAGCAGATGACTGGTTAGACTCGGTAGAGAGGAAGCTCTTTGGAGTTAGGATGCCGGATGACCTCCAGGTCGAGGCAGCAGGATTTTTGCTGATAGACTTGGCAGGAGTTTGGTTCCGGAATGAGCCATTATTCGCGAGAGGGAGAGCCACTTGGGATCAGTTCAAGACCCAGTTCAAGAAAAAATTCTTCTCGACCACTGCTAGAGTAGCCATGGGGCTACGATTCCAGAACATCCAGCAGGGGAACCGTTCTGTTGACGAGTATGCGGCAGAGTTTAGTCGCCTGAGCCGTTTCGCTCCTAGCCTAGTTGCTGACCCTGAGGAGATGACGCGTAGGTTTTGCCGTGGTCTAGTTCCAGACATTGGCATTCTTATAGTGGCAAACGGTATGACTGACTACTACCAGAGCTTAGAGTTAGCCCGGAGTATCGAGGACCGTCTTCTGTCTTGCAAGAGGCCGGCTTCTGTACACATTGAGGGACCCTCCAAGCGTCAGGCTTTCCAGCAGAAAGTGCCGACGCTACACCAGCAGACATATCATCCTCCCACACCACATCATTCGACCCCGCCAGTTAGAGCCCCGGGACCCCGGCAGCATCAGTATCGGGATCAGGACCCGAAGACGATCAGTTGTTCATACTGCAGGAAGCAGGGACACATCAGAAAGCAGTGTAGGAAGAGGCTGAAGGTTTGCTATACCTGTGGGTCTGATACTCACCAGAAGATGGATTGTCCTATTGCACCTCCTTATATGGGGGCTAGGCCACCTATAGCTCAGCACCAGAGGGGTGGAGCTTTTGCGATGACGGTCGAGGAGACCAACGCTGTAGGTGACGGGTTAGCAGGTTTGTCTTTCTGTCCTTCCTTTCCCATCTTGTTGTATGATTCTATTAGTACCTGTCAGGATATGCTTATGATATGCTAGATAGTGTAGTTACCCTGTTCAAGACTGTGGAATCATGACCAGTAGGACTATGATTGCATGTTATCTTTTGACTCTGATTGACTGGGGGTTTGACCTAGAAGGAGTACGACTATCTTAATTTCGAGGACGAAATTTCTCTAAGGAGGGTAGACTTGTAAGACCCAGTTTTCTGAAATTGGGGTATTTTTGAAAATTTATTATTTTTATTATTTATTAGTGATATTTTAGTCATGGTATGATTTTCTGGTGATTTTAGTTAAGTTAAACCATTTCTAAAGTCATGCTAAGTCATGACTTATGACTTTGTGATTTTGGTTAGTATAACTTAGTGTAAACCCTAGTTTTCTCTAACCTAGAAGTTGCCATGACCATGAGAGCTTAGCCATAGGCTTAGAACACCAAATTAGTGATTTTTAGCCTAAAGGGTATTTTGGTAATTTATTAGAATTTATTTGGATTTATGTAGTTTATTATTATTTAATTAGTGGATTAGTGTCATGTTAGCTTCTAACATAGTTTAGCCCTAATCTAGAGGTTAGCCACTAACCTAGAAGACTAAGTGGAAGATATTGCTTTATGTCATAAATATCTAAGGTTAGATAAATATCTAGATACTATGTATACTTAGATATTTAGGTAGACCTAAAGAAAGATCTATTGGTCTTTACCTTAGAAGCTAAGTTACTTCACCTAGAAGGAACCCTAAATATCAACCCTACCCCCCATGGCAGCCCAACCCTACCCTCATCCTATATTAACCCCCACATTCATTCATGATCATTTTACATGAAATTAAAACCTAGAAAATCCCATTTCTTCAAACCTTGATAACTTGATCAATTTTGATCTAAATCACCTCTAGTTTCTTGCATTGGACTCCCCTACACTAGAGGGTACTAGTTAGGGCCTGCTATCGAGGATTTCGTGAGCTTTGGGCATCTCCAAGTTGAAGAGGACACCCCCCCCAAAACCTTATTTTCCTTGAGTTTTGCACTCATAGGTAAATGCCCATAAACTTTGTTAAATTTGTGTTTTCTCTTCATATTTGCATGCATCTAGGTACTAGGGTACTGTGTGTCAAGTTTGGTAGGATTTAGAGTTGGTTTGGTGTCCGTATCGGACACGTATCTAGGTTTTTAATGATGTGTTTGATGATTTGCCTCAGTGAATGAAATGTTAATGATTTCGAAAACTATTTGAACAATTTTCTAGCCCTATAGGTGTAGATCACAGAACCCCATCACTGAGCACAAAATCGTATCGTGTCCGTGTCCAAATTGGACACGAACACACTGTTAAATACTACACTGTACACTGTTTAAACCCCACTGTTCGACACTTCCTATCGTGTCCACATGAGTCATGGACACAATACAGTAACCTAGACACGAACCTAACTTCCCCACCAGCCCACTGACACGAGCACAAGGCTCTACGTGCCCCGTGTAGAGCACACGACCCTTCGACACGCGTGCACGAGACTGTGCACGCTGTCCTGCTACCACACTGTTCGTGCACGCTGGACACGACACTTCGACACGCCAAAATTGGTGTGGACACAGGGGAAGTGTCTGCGCACACACCCCTAAACTTTCAGGACACCTCGTGTCGTATCGAGGACACGAGGACACGTGCACTGGTCGTGCACTGACAGTGCACGCACGCACAGAGTCCACTTCGCACGTCTCGTATCGCGTGGACACGACATTTAGACACCTCGTGTTTGCACGAGTGTGTAGCCCATCATGTGGGCTACACGTGGATATGACCACGAGGCCCCACGTGGCTCGTGTCGTGTCCACGAGACACGAGAACCCATGCACGATGCGGTGCAGAACACTGAGTATCAGTCGATTTTCTTTGACTGATACAGAGTTCGTGCCGTGTCCTGAGGACACGTGGACACGAGACAGGCTACCTAAACCCTAGACCAACCCTAGGCGAACCTACCCACACGTGCACGAGACTTCTAGACACGTGTGTCGTGTCCTAGAGCTAAGTGCACGCGTGCACGACGCTGTGACATTGCACAGTGTATCAGTGTTTACCCGATTCGATTTTTGATCGTTGGGACACGCCGTGTCGTGTCGTGGTGGACTACCATTGACACACACGACACGTATATATGTGGGGCCTTAGTTACCAACCCTTGGTTGCGAGCCATAGCTCGGTTTAGTGCACGAAAATCAAATTACCCATTTTCGAGCAACAGTGCACAGTTCACAGTTTTGGGTTTTTTCCAGTTTTTGCAAAATTGAATTTCAGATCGATTTTGTTTGAGTTTAATACTTTGGACTAGTGTATTTTAGTGTGTATATGTGTAGTATATATGTATGTGTGAGTGTGGGTCAAATTTGGGGAGAAATGGTGGTGTGTGTGTAGTTGTATATATATACATATGTATGTATATATGTATCCTCTGTGTGTGTGTGTGTTTGGGCCAGGTTTGGTTCCAGAATTTCTGGGAACCATGACCCTCCCCCTGTCCTGACCTATCCAGACCTCATCCCCTCTCTCTTTCACTCTCACTCTCACTCCCTTCCTCTCTCTCTCTACCTATATATATGTATATATGTTAGGTATATATATATATATATATATATATATATATATATATATATATATATATATATATATATATATATATATATATATATATATATATATATATATGAGAGTATATATGTTATATATATATAAGGGTATTATATATATATATGTGAATGGGTTTATATATATATATATATATATATATATATATATATATATATATATATATATATATGTATTAGGTATATATATTTGGTTATATATATATATTGGTATATATATATGAGAGTATATATATATGCTATATATAATGGGATATATATATTATGTATAAAATGTGGGTATTATATATAGTTGGATATATAAGTGGGTTATATATAGGTGAGACTATATGGTATTAGAGATATATTATATATATATAATGGCTATATATATTGTATACATATGGTAGTGTCCTAGTTGCTCTAGCCAATGGTTAGTGAGTTTGGAATTGACCAATAGGCTTAGTAGAACTAGTTTGACTAGATTGTTGACCATGGTTGACCAAAGTCAACTATAGGTCAAACCTTGACCTAATTGACCTAGAATGGACTTAGATGGACTCTAAATGACTTGGTGACTAAGGTTTGACTAAACCCTAGACTGTAAACTAGTTGGTTAGGTTTTTGACCTATATAAGGGTATTATTGTAACTTGAGTTATATGGGTAGTCCCATGTAGATGAAGATATGTATGGGGTTAAGTGAGATAATAGGAGTTGAGTCTTGATTTGAGTTAGAGTATGGATTTGCTTGATTATAGGGTAAAGTTTGGTTTGTACTATATGTATTTGTGAGTGATATACCTTGTATAGGAAGTTGGTTATACCTTAGCCTAGTATTATAGTATCTTAGGTATTCTAAGACAGGTTAGCCTATGTTTGGTTTTGAGTTAGCCTTATAGGGTTTGACTGGATGTTGACCATTAGTCAAGATTAACCTAATTACCTGACTGACTAGTTTTTGTTTGACCAATACCTTAGTTGGTCTAAGTTTGACTTAGACTTGACCCAGATTGATCATGTTGACTAGTATTTGACTAGTTTGATTAGAGTGTTGACCAGAAGTTGACTTTAACCTAGATTAGACTTGTTTAACCTTGTTTGACCTTGTATGACTTAGTTTAACTTCTTGTGACCTAGTATGACTTGATTTGACTTAGTTTGACTGTAGTGTTGACCAAGTTTGACTTTGACCTAGATTGGCTTAGAATTTATATAGATTGCATCGTAGATTTCATTTACCTTCATTTTGGACATGTCATAACTGTATTGCTCTATTTTAGGACATTG
This sequence comes from Iris pallida, assembly GCA_029216955.1. Classification (NCBI taxonomy): domain Eukaryota; kingdom Viridiplantae; phylum Streptophyta; class Magnoliopsida; order Asparagales; family Iridaceae; genus Iris; species Iris pallida. The sequence continues at coordinate 10,891,931 of JANAVB010009198.1, read as the reverse complement.
TGACCCTGGTACAGACATCTGATATTACACTACTCTTTTCAGAGTAACAGGCGAGTACATTCTCTGATAATTCTCTCATTTATTTGTCGATTACTGTATTTCAGTTCTAGTTAGTTCTATATGATTCTCTGTATCAACACGTATGGATATTTCTGGATTCATGTATCGACACATACTTTACTTGCTGGCCTCTATTACTGGAGTCATTAGTATCATTCTGGAATCATTTCTGGAATCATCACGTATTGGCCAGACTCATCTCGATTCTTTTTATCGATTTTGGATTCACTTGCTGGGCGGGGAAATATCGAGTAAGACATGTAGACATATCCCAAATCCGGAATCTCCTACTGGAATCTACCGGAAGCATAGCCATCTCTTGCTCGATCAGTGAGAGATGTGCCTGATACCTACAGCCGTTTGCATGTCGACCTCGGTATTTTAAAATACACTGTTAGATCATAGTTGGACTCACCCTGGTTTCATTGATCACTGTTGGACTCATCTTGTACTGGAAATTATCTGGTATCAGATTATATGGACTGGACTCACACTGGGATTACATTAGACTTATATCGTACTGTCTGGACTCACACGTGATATTCTAGTTCAGTTAACTTTTATTACAGTCTTCATTGCCATGATTCTTCTCTTGTTTTAGTTACCTTTCTTTTCTTGTATCTTACTGTGTCTCTGTGCCATCATTACCTGCATAGAACTGCCATGCTCATCAATAAAACTGTCTATAACTGCTTTATAGTTCTTTGTCATTTACTTGGGTTTTTCTTGATGAGTTGTGCTCGTTTCCGTCCTGATTGGACCTGTTGAAAATATTACAGATGATAATCCTGTGGACACATGCCCTGCTTACCATAGACCTGGCGAGGGATTAGCTACCTTTGGTCCCGACTCTCAGGAGTGATTCAGGAGATTAGCTAGTAGACTACTTTAGCTTTCATGTTTTGGCTTGATGTATTAAAGTTAAGATTTTGAGTCTGTATAAGGTTGGTTTGAGATATTGGTGTATTATTTTAGTAGTTAGTTGTTGTTGTCTTTAATTCCTTAGGTATAACTTCTGTGTTATCTTTTCGTGCTTAGACTGTATTTGAGTAGATCATACCCTTTACTTGCCCTCCATTCGGAGCTGATATCTGGACAAGTACTTTTTATATTCACTGCATGAGATTAGTTAGCAACCTAGAACAGCTTACTATCGCCGATACTGCGGCGTAGGCTGGACGTAACCACTTCTCGTGCCCCTATACTGGGTGCGGGTCGTGACAATAATACCTGGGTTACTCCCAAGAGGCCAACACAACCTGTATGAACTGTGAGTAGGCATAACTCAGAGTTATGGCCCTGCTTGTAACGCCCCAGTCCCAAAATACGTAGGACTAGGAACGTAGATATGCCAGCTGTATTCATACGAAGTATACTCCAATATATGGATACCTTGTATGAATACATAAGCTGTAAAATGCAGTAGAACCATAACTAATCTCATCCACACAAAAATAAATGAATAAAAGATATCAATAGTGATAAAGAATTGTCTTGATACAATATATTGGGCGGAGACAAATCCACTACCAACAATCAAGAGAAAAATACATGAAAAATGAAATAAACTTGGCAAGTGAAGCGAAGACGATCCAATTGCAATCATCCTCAAAGATATAGCGATAATCACGGCTAGAGCTAGAACACCCGTGAAAGACAAGAGCACACACCTGACGAGACAACCAGGTCCTCAGAGGGACGTAACAAGACACATAATATCATGCCAATAACTGAATAAATAAAGCTCAACAGAAAACTATACAAATAAAGGTTCTTAACCATTCTATGTGAATATGCATTTGAAGACAACGTTCCACACAAGGGCTCCCGAAGCTAGAAATACGGCACGTTAGCGTTTCAACCAAGACACTAGTGGCGTCTAGAGAAAAGTAAATGCACGACCCATTAGCACTCGAGCGAGAACTAAGGGGCGTCTAGAGAAAATAAATGCACGGCCACTAGCTCTTGGGTGAGTCACTAACGGCAGCTAGAGGAAAGTAAATGCACGGCACATTTATGTTTCAACCGAGGCACTAGTGGCATCTAGAGAAAAGTAAATAAATGCACGTCCACTAGTCTCTCGACTGAGTCACAAATGGCATCTAGAGAAAAGTAAAGGTGTGAAAGCCCCTGCGCCTAATAACTGTCTTCACCCTCCCCATGCACTACTCGTGCTGAATCCACATCACGATATTCCTAATAACTGCTAAGTCTAAGTCTTTTAGACAACCATAACTATTTAGCAGTTATTGCCTATCGCACGGTATGTGCGCACCGATGGCCAGTCGATACGTACGTCCGAGATCTATATGAGACTCGTGACTCGTGATACACAAGTGTCGGGCCAATGAATGCGACACAAATAAAGGTGGTCCCTTAACTCTAAGCCATATGCAACTAAAATATAATAATTTGCAAGTACAATTTATATTTTATAGAATAAAAAAATATGCATGATCTTGAGCAAGAAATTAAACAGTGAAGGCAAGGTGTCTTGCCTGGTAGGATGCCTGGTGTGCTGCGATAATCATGGTGGCATGAACTGCATCTTTGGTGTAACAACGACACAAGGGGACCTCTGATGGTGGCACGGATCGTGTCATTGCGTCCAGAAAGGTCAATTTGGCTAGGGTGGACATAAGGTAGTACGAAATTGGCGATCGAATAGGAGAGAGGGGGTTGAGTCACAGTCAAAAAATAAAGAAAAGAAAAATTTGACGAATAATGATTATATGATTTTAGAAAACTAATTTATAGTACTTGAAATATAATTTTTTATTAGTCAAAACATGTTTTCAAATAAATATCCAAAAATCAAAAGTCGTTTCAAGGCAAACGCTTAAGTTTGTAGATTATATATAAAAACTATATATCATTATTAGTATCTTCGACAAATAATTAAAATAATAGAAAAGAAAAATATTTTATAATTTGGAAATCTTCCTTTTATGAAAAAAATATTTTTAAATAAACATTATATAATCCAGAGAATTTATTTTTGGCTTAAACCAAATTTGAAAATTACTAGATAGCTTTACCTTTATACTATACATATAGTTTTAAAAAATAATAATATATAATCTTAAATACTAACCTTAATAATAATAATAATAATAATAATAATAATAATAATAATAGTAAAATAGTAGATATTAAAAGAACCAAATAGTGAACAAAACTAAAACACAAAAATCAAAACAACCAAAATTTAAAACCAACAAGCTGCTGGCTTTTCTTCTATACTAAGTAAAACAATTTATAGTAATAATAATAATAATAATAATAATAATAATAATAATAATAATAATAATAATAATAATAATAATAATAATAATAAATAGTGAACAAAACTAAAACACAAAAATCAAAACAACCAAAATTTAAAACCAACAAGCTGCTGGCTTTTCTTCTATACTAAGTAAAACAATTTATAATAATAATAATAATAATAATAATAATAATAATAATAATAATAATAATAATAATGATGTTTAGCAATAATACCAAAACAAAAATAGCAATAATAATTAATAATAATATTAATAACTCTAATATAAAATACCTCAGTTTAACAAAAAGTAAGAAGAAGAAAAAAAAAGTAAAAAGAAACAATAAACTCTACTCTTCTCTCAGAAGAGAGAAGGCCAACAGCAAATAAATCGGAGAGAGAAAATCAATCAAGAGGGAAAGAAGGGGATTCGGGAAGAGGAAGAGGGAGTGAGCGGAGGGGATCGGCTCACCGCGTCTTGGTGGTGGCTAAGCCGCGTGCGGCGGAGCGCGGGTTCCAGCATGGCGGAGCTGCGGAGGAAGGAGAAGAGAGAGAGACGTGGGCGGAAGCCTGACGCGGCGGAGGCGGGGAGTTCGGTCGAAGGGGTTCAGTCCGGGCTGCTCGCGGAGGGGCTCGCAGCTCTGGCTCGTCGACGATGGTCGACGGGAGCGACGGTGACGGCGGACAAGGTGGAGAAAGACGGATCGGAGGCGAGAGGATTTTAGTCGGCGGAGGTGGCTCGGAGAGCGGGAACGGAGAGGTCGGCTCTGGCGGACGCGCGGAGAGGAGTCGGAAAGTGAGGCGGTGGTGCGGTTGTCGGCCGACGACAGCGCACCTGAAGGCACGGCGGTCGCCGGGACCAGAGAGAGGCGGTGCGTATCTCGGGGTGGCCGATTGGGGCTTAGGCGGAGCTCACTGACCCAGTGAAGTCGGAGTGCGCGCGGAGGAGGGACGATTGGTGAGCGGCAGAGCGCTGGGCTCGCGGAGGCGGAGATGAGCGTACGGCGCCGGAGTTTAGTGGAGGCGGCGCTCGCAGGAGCGGCGCTCGCCGGTCCGGCCAGAGTCAGGTATGGTTTGTTTTGTTTGTTTTTTTTTGGGAATTTGGGTTTCCGACGGGTGGCCGATTTTTGGTGGTGGTGGTAGGTTGGCCTGCGGTGGTGGTTTGGTCGGGCTGTTTGGGGTCGGCGGCCAGGATGATGGTCGGGCCGGTGTTGGTGAAGAGGAACGGTGGCGTGGGCGACGACTGGGTTAGATTAGGGTTTTAGGGTTAGAGGATTTGTGTTGCTGAATTGTGTCGGGGTTTGTCCGACACGAAAAAAATTGTATGTATAAAAAGTGGAATAAGACTTTGGATGGACACAGACACGATGCACGCACTATTATGGGTGGTGGAGAATTTGGAGAATAGAATACACGGTTGAGTACCTGCCTATTTATAGGATGTGGGAATTCCCGGTTGGATAATGATTTGGAGTAATTTAAACCCAAAACAGATAATTCACAATTTAATTTAAAATCCATCAAATCCAAATCCAAATTAAAATCAAATTTCCAAATACAACTCAAATTTGAATCTAATTAAATTTTTGGTTTAAATTCAACAGGATAATTCAAATTTCAAATATTAACTATTTAAATAAATCTACAAATTTAAATCAAGATTTTAAATCTTCACAATAATTTCGAAATATATTTTCCAAAAATACTAATAATAATAATTTTGAAAATAATAAATCTTTTTTAATAATAAAATATTAATTTTAATAAATTTCAAAAATACATTTTTATTTAAAAGTAACTAGTAAATTATTTAGGAATTATTTACGTATGCACAAGAATATTATTTATTATTGATAACTATTATAAACGAAAGACTTTTTATAAATAGATAAGATAAATGGACTTGAAAATATTGATATGATAGCAAAAATAATTATTACATATATTATGTTGAAAATAGAAAAAAATGTTTTTCTAAAAATATGTACGCTCGCACATAATCGCACTCGTCGAGCAATTTTGAAAAATAAAATTTTGTGCGCGACGTATAATACGACTATGCGACGTACAATACAAAAATTTAAATCAGTACCAAATTTAATAATAAAAAAAATTAGTAGAAAATTTAGGGGTTTTACATCCTACCCAACTTAAAAGAATTTTGTCCTCAAAATTAAGAATTCGTAGGGGGTGAGAAGGCACAACGGTAGATAGAAGGGTTCGAAGTTTATATGGTCGTAGTCTAGGTTGGGGATATGATTAAGAGACGATTGTAATCACTCTTAAATCCAAGTGATTAGAAAGTCAAGATTGTAGAATTAGGGTCGAGGGAAAGGTCGAGGAGTTTATGATGAAGACATAGCAACATCGAGTGAGAATGATCATAGCCGATAGGAAGGCTAGAGGAAGTTCTAGTATAACGCTTTCATCCTCCTAAAATAGGTGAGGGCGAAGCAATATAGAGTTCGAAGGAGGCGTTATCGAATACGAATACGTGATTCAAGTATTGTGTAGCTGTACCCATGCTGTTTTCAGTTGACCTGATATTGAATACTATACTTTTCCATTCTTGGTACTTCATCAAGTCATCAATGGTACATCAAGTATTGTGTACCTATACCCATGCTGTTTTCAGTTGACCTGATATTGAATACAGCAATAGTTATATTTAGAAATACCCTCACCAGTGTCATACTCTCAGGTCCACACTAACAGAGTTGAGAATAAGATACATCAGTAGTACAAGCATTAATTTAGACTGCTTATGAGTCTAACTGCCAGATTTAGCTCTGACCTGAAGGTTCAAGTTCAAAAGCCTCCTTACTAGAAACACCTACCCTGCTGGCCAGGATTTTACCTCCTAGTCATGAAACAACTTGCACTACTCCTCTGATCTAACCATATCCCTTTGATAAGGGATAAACCAAACATCACAGTGCCAATTTGACCCACAAAGCCTGGTATGGCAGTCCAAGGATACAGGAATTCATATCCTTGCCTAGGTTCAGTCCAGTAATGTCCCAAAGGGTGCACTAGGGTCGACTGACTCTAAAACCTACATCCTTCATAGTATCCTGGCAATCAATTTTATGATACCAGTTCACAAATGTTGGTTATGTGGATGCAAGGAGGAAGACCTACTTTAGTTCAGACTAGGAGCATGGATCCCCATTGAACCCATAAGTCCTTAGCCACTGCTTCCTAGTCAAGTTTATCTGATATGGATCTCAGAATTCTTATATTCTTAGGAGCTCTCCTTGGTAGTTGGCCTGTGTCAACCAGGTGGCTAACTGGGCCAGTGTACCACAGCTAATCTCAGGAAATCCTGAGATATTGGTAACCCAAGATTCTTAGGCTTGGGAAAGCCTTGTCAGGCCTGCCCCCATGTATGGATATTTCTTGATACATCTTCCCTTGGTCTCTTGGGTACACTCTTGGTTGTTTCCTCTAGCCTGGGTACTCAAGCCTCTATGGGGCATGGCAAACATCCCAGGTCTCTAGGTGGTACGAGTGTGACCCCTGCTATTATGTTGGAAAGAAAATCTATAGACTTGGCTTGCCTCCCTGTTTTCAGAGGTTAGTGTCAGGCCTAGATAGTACCATCTCATCTACAGCCCTCCTTGCTAGTTGGATTGGAATATCCATAAGTGATTGGTCTACCTGGGTACGGGTGTTCCAGTTATCCTGGTTTGCACAGGTCAGTGTTCCTGGTGTAGGTAGTTTGGGACCTGGTCTGTAGGCCAACTCAGGCTCTACCCAAATCCTGGAATAACCTGAATAGCCTGAGACCCCTGTTATCTGCCATGTATATACAAGGTTACCCCTTAGAATACTAGCTGAGTGTGTATCATGAAGCTGGTACAAGCATAGGACATTACACTTATGTGATTGACTATTTCGCCAAACACCAAGTACAACCTATATCTCCTAGACTCATTTACCACAACTGTGTAGGTATTACTCCTAGACTACATGTGTCTCGGTCATAGAGGTGTCCTCTAACAGTTTGAGGTCTAGGCCCTCTGTATACCTCGATTGGAAAAAGGATTTAGAGTATCTGCTATAGACTTACCCTCTTACCTGCACATCTAATGGGGAAATATTTCGAACACCTACCCTTCTATCAAAGTGTCATATAAGATCAGAGTATTCGTTGCTTGAGAGAGAAGAAAGAGTACCTGTTACAACACAAACTCCTACTTCGAAGTTCTGCTAGACCCTTGGTGACAGGAATAATGGGGAGTTAGTTAGGCTTTGTAGAGAAGAAAAAAATGCAAGAGAACCCATCCATATATATATACCAAGACAGGAAGGTGATCGGGATAGTCTTAGAGAGATTCAAATTGGTTTGAATTTGATTTGAGTTTATCATCTGATACTTAAATTCATTCAGTGTTTGAATTGAATTAGGAGTACAGACCCAAATCCTCTCGAGCATTAGTTGCAAAGTTTAAATTTAAACCTTTGCAATTAGGTCCCTGGAGGATATAGTTTTGCAAGGAATTTCTTTATATTGAATACTTATCCTATACTCATGTATAATTGTTAAATGTAAACCATGAACCAAGACAATTTATAAATGATAAGTAAAATAAATAATTAAATAAAAAAAATAAATGGGGCTCACAGCTGTGGCTTTACTTAGCATTGGAAGATACGAGCGTACTTGCAGACGAAAACCTAGAGATTAGCTAGATGATGAGTTGTAATCATTTCAATATTTGTAAGAGTTTATATTTTTCTACAAATGTAAAACTTGGGAATATTGTAAATTAAATTAATTTTGTGAATGAACATTATTTATGATTTTGAGCATTGTGGTTAGACAGCGTTCTACCGCCGACACTGCGGCGTAGGCTGGCTTGGACACGCACTCGTATCCCGAAAAGCTGGTGCGGGTCGTGACAAGTTTTTGTGGCAGCCCACGCAGGTCAGATATTGTAAAATATGCGAACTCATGATGGTACTTAAGTTAGTCATACTATTGCGAGCCTACGACTATAAAATGCTCATTCACAACTTAGAGTTAAATTGATTTAAGGAAAAGACTAGGACTAGGAGTCTCTTGTTCAAATTGACCGTTGGGTAGTTAAGGTTGTCAGATAGGCCATGCAATTTAGGTAAGGAATTATTAAATTTAGATAGCTTGCCAGATCTCTATAGGTATACTATTACTTTTGATATGACGATATGATCCAATATGGATATACTATTCACTTGGTAGGTTAGACTTTTCTAGAATTAAGGCTCTAATCTTGATAAACTGTTCAATTTTCTTTTGCTCTATTAGATATAAATCTTACATCATAAGTTAGAATTGACTATTTAAAATCTTATTTTGCCGTAAGGAATTTGTTTATAATTCCTGATTCTGTTATTCATATACGAATCTCGGGGTAGATTGATTCAAAGTTTTCCCTCAACCATTTGAAATATTTATGAAATAAAGATTAGGATGTACTTACTTCCCTTGTCTTCAGTTATTTCCTTCCCGATCAAGCTTTTACTTTAAGGATTGAGACTTATAGGCAGATGTTTAGGCTTTCTGTCATAGTCAACTAGTTTGAATCTCTAGCAACTCCTTGAAGTTCTTAGGAATATAGTTGGAGTAATTTTAATGACTGCGATGGCTAGACAGCAGCACACTGTCGCCAATTACTGGAGAATGGAGAGTGTGGGTTCACTGCAGCCAGCAGTGCACTGGCGAGGCACGACCCATAGAGTTGAAATTATTTCAAAGAATCGTAGTTTATGGAACATTGCTAAAACTATGTCGTCGTTGACCTCTTTAGATCATAGATACCCTTGTGTCAATGTAAGGTAGAGTATCTGATAGCATATCACATTTGAATCACGGAACCAAGGGTTTACCACAGCCAGAGTATACGGGCGAGGCATAATTCTCGGTAAAATAACTTCAAACGTGATTACAAGTTTAGGATACTATAGAGGAAGGGAAATTGCCATGTATGTCCCCTAAGATCCAAAGCTACTAGTGAAATTTCTGTAGGTTGGGTAGCATGTCTCCCAACCTAGCATTTCGTGGTCCTTGTGATCTATTGACGAGGAAATTGACCGACACTAATAGGTTTACCCAGAATATAGAATTTAGAGGTCAATAACCCTTTAGTCGACCAAGGCTTTATGGATAAGAATATAGTAGGAAGACTGTATAAGCAAGAACACCAGGTAAGGTTTTGATTCTCATAAAACTCGAACTACTTGTGCCTCCTTTCAAAAATCTCACATACATGTATTTTGACTATTTTGACCAATGCTGCTATTACAGCCTAGTTTTGCAAGCTTACTCTTTTATTAAGCTTGATTCAAGACATATGTTTATTGGGGACACCAACTAACATATTGTCTAGTCAGAATCGATGTATTACGGTCTGATCAACCTTAGTGCACTCGGTTCACTCTCCCTCTGATTAACCTACGTGGATTGAGATGTTGCTGTCTCTAGGATCTCATCCGTAACTGCCTTGAAAACTCTCTCGAATTATGTGATCCCCTTTGGAACCCCGTATTCGCATTCGATTCCCTCTCCCTGGAACTCTTTAATATTTTTCCCTTTACTTAATGAAGAAAGGCAAATGCCCGTATTTGAGCAAAGTTATATCCAAAATGTTAACCTTAACTCGACATATCATCTATGGCCATGAAAGCTATTGCGGAATCACTTTATGTCTATTTGAAATTGGAAAACGATCTTCAAACTTGATCTATATCTATCGTATCACGTTATCTAGTACCCCCCACGACTTGAATTGCTCTAACTCCATTCATCGTAAACTTTGTCTTGGTTTAAATTCGAGAAATAAATTCCTGAAGTATATAGGATGTTAGCCTCTAAATTTTTAGGATTTACTAGTATTACCGATTGACCAGATAAGTGGGTTCCTACTAGGATTTTTTTGCCTTATAAACACCTACTTTATTTAGATCCTTGGTGTCCCTGACTGTGACATTAATATTCGGAGCGTGATACTAGTTGTTACCTCCCAAAAAATTTTGTATGCAACATCTAGATGAGTCTACCTTCATCTAGGTATATCATGTTCCACTCAAACACGTCCCCTTGTATCCTATTTTTATGGTACGACTTTCAGGTCAAAAGGACTAGCTATAATCCTTACCATAATACCAAGTATACTTCCCGACTACAATTAGAGACTCAACCTCGACTCAAACCTTTCGACAAAATATATGGTTGTGATCTACTCGAAGGCCACTACGTACATGTCACTAGTGTGCCACTCAATTGTGTCTTCTCTTGCTACTTAAACACAAAAGTCACGGAAGGTGTATCTTCAAGGCTTACAGAACCTATTTAACCAATCCGACTGCCCATCTAGCTCAACCACTTGGGTGAAAACCTATTCTAGGTTACCTTAACCTACTAAAAGTAGTTTTATCATTGGGATCTTGTCCAGTCAATATAGATTGAAATCCATGATTCATCCAACCAACGATTGATGTCCAATCAGGGAACCCATTAAGACCCAGTAAAACCCATCCATGCATACCACTATATTTGGACTATAAAACCAAACTATTTGAAAAATGTCCCTATACCTATTGTATAGTCTCCTCCTCTTAGAATGTGAAGTCATTCGTAACCCTTATTCCGTCTACATGGAAGTCGTAATACGATCTTGTATTGCATTTATATCCCTTGCTCGTGTGTATTAAATAACCACGAAAAAGATCACAATCTTGATTTCTTAAATTTTGTTCTATTATTGAACCTTGTTTAGATAAATTTCGAGAACGGAACTTCTATATTACATGGATTGCAATCCCCTCTAAGAAACGAAGGGTTCTTCAATTTAGCAAGTGACTGGACTAGAGTAGCCCAATCTAGCAAATAGGTCAATGGTTCATAAACTTTCTCTCTATCTGCCTCAGTGGATGCTCTCTACCACTCTTGAAGCTTTATATTTGCTCTCGATTATTCTTCCTTATCTTTCTGTCCTTCCTATTTCAGAGTGACGAATGGTCATGCTTATTAGAATTTATCAATATTTCTTAGCTACTTGTGTAAATTTGTTGCTTGTTAAATTTTGGATTATAGATGCCATATGCAATAAATATCTATTGGTAGCAATTTTAGCAATTAGTTGGATGATTATAAAGTTTTAGCGACATAAGATTTGAGGGAGTAGTATGACCAAAGGTGGGTAGAAATCCTCAAGGATTCGTAGTACGAATGACTACGAGAATAGATGATAGCTAATGGAACCCGTCTTCTATCACAACTGATGGACTTTTCCCTCAAATTTCGAGGACGAAATTATTTTTAAGGTGGGTAGATTTGTAACTCTTCTTCCCGAAAATTTTGAAATATTTTTATTATTTATTTGATTTAAATGGTGATTTTTAGATTGTTATAAATAATTAATTAGTTAATTATTACGGTAGATGACTTTAGTCAAGGTTAGGGAATGGAGTACAAGGTGACTAGAAATTGTGGCACGGATAGTGTAGTGACGTGCCTTGACTATGGTATCACCTATGCCAGGAAAGATCTAGCCATAAGTACGTCATAACTAGGAAAACCAGGCCAAGTTACGACTTGACTCCTATAAATAATTTAATTATTTATTATTAAGACTTATTGACTTGTAGAAGATCCGGTTGTACCAAACTAGCCCGGACTGGACCCGAACTGAGTCCAAGCCCATGTAGACATCTAGTGTATCCAAAGTCGTCTATGTCGATATATATATATATATATATATATATATATATATATATATATATATATATATATATATATATATATATATAGCACTTTAGAACGCGTACTAGACTCTTCGGTGGACCAATTTAGCACTTTAGAACCCGTCCAAAGTCGTCCATTTCTAAAAATAATTGTATATATAAATAATATCAATATTAATTTTGATATAGCACTTTAGAACGCGTACTAGACTCTTCGGTGGACCAATTTATGTGAGAATATACAATTTCACCACTTCTATAGTTCTATTATTGGTTTATTGTAGTTTGTATTATTATCGTTATTATTATTATTATTATTATTATTATTATTATCAATGTTATTGAGGTTATTGCTATATAATATTATTTTATTATTATTGGTTATATTATTTTTGTCAAATAAATGTTATAATATATGTGTTCATATTTATATAGGTAGGCCCTACACTAGGAATAAATGTTATTGGGATTTATTCGGGTTTTATGGAGATTACATATATATATATATATATATATATATATATATATATATATATATATATATATATATATATGTGTGTGTGTGTGTGTGTGTGTGTGTGTGTGTGTGTGTATATATATGTGTGTGTGTGTGTGTGTGTGTGTAGTTATAATAAAAGAAAAAAAATCAAAAAAAAGGGGGAGCAGGGAATCCCAGCCCGACCAGGCCGAACCCCCGCACAGTGACCCGACCCCCTTTACCTATATAACGAGAGAGTTTCGAGAGTTTCTCGAAAACCCTAATCCATCACCCACGCCTCGCACCCCCCCTATTTGGGCGGCTACCCTGACCCTGTACACCGTCGGGGGGCAGCCGCCGCTGGCTGGAGGCTGACCACATGTGCGTGGGTTGCGACAGCAGCCACAACATAGTAGCAGCGAGCGCAGGGAATAGGCCAACTTCGTGGCAACGTTTTGTCGCCTCCAGTGGGTCGTTTCGCGAACCATTCGATTTGGTATGTTCACAACATGACCCCCTCCTAATCCCTTTAATTATTTCAATTTAAGTTCCACCTTACGCACCGAAAATTGAGCCCAAAGTTGTTGAGAAATATGTTAAAAACAGAACAGTATAGGCACTCAAGATCCTAATTTAGAAGGCTAAATTCATGACAGGATAAACAGGGTTATTGAAATCTATTTAAACATAGTTTCAGATAACCTATTGGGATTCGCAATGCATTACGCAGAAGTTGATTTCATCGACTACGTGCCCAGAAATCGGATTCCAAAGATTGGCAAAAAACTATTTTAAAATATTAAAAATCTAGAAAATTCCTTCGATACCACGTGCGTCCCGCCAATCCGGGCGACGTGGTCGTGAACCAAAAGCATCGAAAGGTACGTATCGGCTTCGTGGACGTGTGGGCTTTAGCGGAATTCAAATTGGTTGCGTGTGCGCGACGAATTTGATGCGTATCCGTCAAAATTTACAGTATCGGCCTCTTTGTAAATTTTCTAATTACTTTGTGCACGTTCGTCAGATCGAGACGAAACTTTTGCCAAAAGGACCGTATAGTTTTTCTGGTCCTATATGCCAAGTTTGGTCTGATTCTGTGACAGTTGACCGGATTGCTGTTTTGCGGGCCCCACAATCCGACTCAACGGGCAATTTTGTGCACGGCCTGCCGGAATCCAACTTTGGACATACGGTTGGGTTTGTATCAGAAAAACGGACCTGTAGACATAGAGTTTGTAGACATTAGAGACCATTGACTCTGACATGCTTTTCGGTGCAAAGTGGGTCCAACGACGGACATCGTTTTGGCCCAAAATTACCGTTTTGCCTCTGTGTCCGGAATTGGACTTAAGGACAGGCAATCTTAGCTAATTTGACTATTCTAAAAATGTTGATAATGTCTGTTTTAGCATCCGGAGACTGTTGTACGAATTTGACTGTTGTGGCTCACTGAGTGGTTTGGATTATCGGTTTCACCAGCAGAGGACCTCAGGCGAGTACAGTTTGTTGTTTGTTTTCGATATTGTTCTTTACTATGCATCATTGTTAGTATTAGATATATGATTTCCGTTTTCATGTTTTGATATATTTTGTCGTGTCGGGGAGGTGAAGTACCAAGGATGTATGATCTGACCTTATACAGTGTATACAGTATAGACAGTGATTCATTATTGTATTATACCGTACAGACAGTATTTCATTATTTTATTATACCATGTAGACAGTGTTTCATTATTGCTTTATACAGTATAGACAGTGTATATTATACAGTATAGATATCGTAGACCGTGTCTGTAGAAGCATGAAAAATATGGGGTTCATGCAATTTACAAATTGCCGCATAGCCAAACAGGTCCGCATGAAGGAAAGCCGCATGACTGTTCAATGACATATGCGGCCCGTCGACAAACAGCTACGGAAGGAAGATATGCGGCCAAGAAGAGCAGTTCAGCTGATAAAGCTGACAAGTCCAGGCAAAGCATGACAGTTCTGACACTTCGACAAAAAGAGATAAGACGTGAGACGTCGTCCAAAAGAAGGGTTCGTACGCCTCCATGCGGCCAAAAGAGTGTCATTTAAGCCGCATGAACCGCATGCGGCTTAGCTTATGCGGCCCCAAAGTTTCCTACAGCCAAGAGTAACTGTGATCCAAGCTGCATGAGTCTCATACGACCCCACATGATCAAAGACTGAGAAAACCATACGCAACAGGAGACGTGGCAATTTGACCAAGTCCTTAACTACTAAGATTTGTTGCAATAAAATCCTAACAAATCGACAGATGGCAACCAAAGAGCGGGTCTTCGCGTGCTCATCAGCCACGTGGCCGCAAGCCGTCTATACGGCTCAACATACATTCTATTATAAATAGCAGGGTGCCACACCCCTACAAAAGACTGGCAACCTTCAGGAGAAAAGCAATTTCTTCACGAGCTAGAGACTGCATCAGATAGTCCATAGAGTGAGGCAAAGTTGATAGCACTTTCCAGAGCCTCCACCGTCACCCCACCAGAATCAAAACTAAACAATTGTACTTAGATTGTTTCCTAGGATTTCTTGCTAGGCTTTCTTTTGTACAAGCGAGTTTGTAATCATTTTCAGTGTTCTATAATACCTGTCTTTGATTTTTTATGGCAAACATGATGGCGACTCTTCTGGGGACTTCCTTCTCTTCTGATAAGAAGTTGGTGACGCAAACTGACGCGTCCAAGCTCGGCTCTACACAGCAGATACTTGTGGTTCATTTTGACCAGCAAACCTTCAAAGAATTTCTCTCTGAAGGGAGCGTCAGTCCGTCTCAGAAGCGAGCCAACCTAAAGAGGACTCGCAAGGCATCGGTACAGAAAACTGTTGCCCCCGACTAAGTTCTCGAAGAAGCCCCTTCTGTAGCACAAGACGGTGACCAAAGCCCTCCCGCGACTTTGCTTCCGACCGCAGAGGACCCCACTGTCCCCAAAAAGAGCAGAGGAAAACACTACGATGCTATTTTTTTGGGGGCACAAGGGAACTTCATGCGGACAAAGAAGAAGCCGCATAGAGGAGATCGACAGCATGTCCATGCGGCAGCTAACTCCGACCGCAGGCAGCCAACTCATGTGGCAGCCAATGCTGGCCGCAGGAAGATGATCCATACGGAAGCCAGCTCTGGTTGCAAGAAGATGGTCCACGCGACGACCAATCCTGGTCTCAAACAGGACGTCTCATGCAGCCCTGTCAGAAACTCTGTGTTCGATCGCCTCTCATGCAGGCCCGACGCCATGCGGCCCATTGAAAATACGGGATGTATCAATTTGGACCCCTTTTACTATGTGCCTTCGGGTGCTAAGTCAAAGAAGTCTAGGACAGTGCGGGCCCAACCATCCCAGTCAACTATGCAAGTTGCTGATTATCAGCGGTCCCCGTTGATTTTTTACACGGGCCCGTGACGGAAAGTTGTACAGAACCACCCACGTCCAGTCCCCCTGGGCTAACGGACAGGGTGGGTCTTCAAAGTCTCCCTCTAAAGATCCAGAGCAAGTGCTTTCACTAGCCACGGATCAGGGAGCAAATATGATGCCTAAGCACCCATGCGTTCGGGATTCCCGAGTTCACAGGTTTGGTACAAAGGCAGAGCAGCTTCCTACCGACTTACGTGACATGATTACTCATGAGCGCAAGATGGCAGCGTCGGCATGCAATGAGTCCCTCTCGGGGCGTCGTTGTACCCAAGTCATCATCAACTACTGCTGCGACAAATCAGCAGCACCTGAAGATCGGCAGTCAGTTTCCCAGCGACTGCAGCCAGCACCAGTCCGACAACAACCCAAGAAATAGGTGCAAATTCTAGGGGACGAGGAGTTTCCTTTCGTCTCCTGTAATTCAACTCAAAAAGTCCCTCCTGCCAAGGGAGGAACGAAGACAGGCTTTTCCAGCCCGGCCATTTCGGCCAATATTGCAAGGAGACCCTCGTCTGGGGGGTTCCCATCAACCACAGGGGGTGTCTACTTAGGCACTCGATCCAAAAAGAAGCTTCCGACCCCCGGGGGTGCACCTTCGGCCTCCTTGAGAATGGATAAACCTGGAGGTAGCTGTCCACTCAATATATGCAACAACCCGGTGTACCAAGAACTCACACAGGGGTAGAGAAACCCCAGAACTGTGCAACAGACTTGGACTCCTCTGAGGGCCATCACCCTCACCAAGACGTTGTGGCTTCCTGCATAAGGGGTAGCACCCCTTCCGAGTCAAAAGAATATGATATTCCTACATTCCCTGACGATTTCTCTATACAAGGGTACGGTACCGAGAGTACCTCTGCCACAATTCCTTCCACCTCTAACCACGTGAGGACAGTCTTTATGGCTGACGATGATCATGAAGGGCCCTCCGACCGACAATGGCTAGAAGTGCTGGAAGCCATGCTTTTGTCCTTGGTCAAGTCCGTGGACGAGATCAAAGCCGCCTTGCCAACTCAACCAGCGAGGACGCCCGGACAAACAAGCCTGGGACCCGCAGTCAACACAGACTCCAACACGACTGCTCCCCCTTTGGATGATGATCCCTTAGCAGCATCCGTTCCTTCAGCGACAGATGAAGCTAAGGAGGCAAGGAGGAAAGTCCAGGAGCTTCGGGCAATGTTCAATGCCCGAGATTCTTCTCAGGATCTCAGAATACGGCAGCCTTATCCTATTGCATGGAGAGACGTGCCTTTTTCCTGCGGTATAAACCATTCCATATTGATTCTTGTGATGGGAAGACCTCTGCCAGTCGGTACATAACTTACTTTGAAGTCACAACCGACCACTTGCCGTATAGTGATACCATCCTCACGCGATTATTCATCGGAGCATTGGAAGGGATCGCGTTCGACAGGTACCGCAACCTTTCTGACAACTGCATCCACTCTTTTAACGGCTTCAAACACATGTTCCTGGAAAGATTTTATGAAGTGGGACATGACGTAACGATGCCATCTCTCATGGACGTCATTCAGGAAGAGAGGGAGCTAACGAGGAACTACATCGAGTGGTTCCGCCAAACCGCCATGAGATTGCCCCAAGGCAATCCCGAGAGCTCCTTGATTGAAATCTGTCAGAAGAAGCTATTCCCTGTAATTAGCCTCTGGATGGGTGACGATCAGTTCAGGGATTGGACGACCTTCATCATAAGTGCTACCAACACAGAGGCAAAATTGAAGTAAACTTGCCAGTTGGGATTACACATCCCAGATGGAGAAGATAAGGGCAGATGTCCTGGGTCCACCTCCAACAACAGCAACAGTGGCACCACCACTAACCGGGACAACAAAGGCAAGCAGGCCATGGTCGCTGATGCGACTTCGAAGCCAGAACAAAAACAGGTGAAAGGATCGTGGTCCAAAGTCAATTACTCATTTGAAGATAGTCATGTCAAACCTATCTTCGATATGCTCTTGCAAGAGGGTAGGATCCAGCTCCCTCCGCCAAGGTGCGAACCCCGAGCAGCAGAAATAGAGGACCCAAAAAACTGTCACTTCCACCGCTATGTCCATCATTTCACTCATGACTGCTTTCAATTGAAGTAGTACATTCAGAGTCTTATCGACTCCAAAGCTCTGTCGATAGACTTTGAAGAGGCTAACGTGGCAACAAATATGGTGTCTATTCAGTTTGGCGACTTCCCTCCGACAAGCACTCCAGACGGGGTCATACCTGTCCCTCGGGCAACAATGGAGGTTACTAATCTTCCACCCGTCCAGAACCAAACATCTGGATTGGTGCCTCTCACCATATCGCGAGGAGAGATCAGGTGGGTACATCCAGACTTGGTGCCCGAAGTTACCCAGGCAGTATCATCTTCCACCAACAAGAAAAAGGAAAGGAAGTCTAGAGCCTGCCACATAATTTCAGCCGAAGCTGAAGAAGCTGCAGAGGTTGTTACCCGGGATAGTCCAGCCGAAGATCCTCAGCCGGCAACGTTGCCTCCCTCTGATATTCCAAGGCCATTTCAGCCTCCACTGGCAGACAAATCCAAAACAAAGAAAATCCACTTCGACGGGCCTCGCCGCTTCCTTGGCACTCCCAAATAACGCTCATCATCTAGTCGACATAATAGGTCATAAACTGGTCTGCCCCAGGAATAATCTTCAACTGGGTATGAGTTACTCCACCCAGATGACCAACGACATACAAGACTGGAGACGCCCGCTCATCGACTTTGCGGTCTATGAAATTCTGCCAGAGAATGTGAAGGAAGCAACCTCAATCAGAAGTCGCTCCTTCAGATTTTTCTATGATACAGAGACGAAAATGTTATATCGACGATCCTACGATGGGCTACTACTAAGATGCATGTCAAATGCGGAAGCCAAAGAAGCCCTACGTGAAGCTCATGACGGTACTTGTGGGGCTCACCAACCTGGCCCGAAATTGTAAGATCGTCTTCGTCGAATGGGTTATTATTGGCCCACAATGGTCGCAGATGCAGTTGATTATGCAAAAAATTGCAAGGCTTGCCAGATGCATGCAGACTTCATACATCTGCCATCTGAATTCTTGCACCTGAATGTGGCCTCTTGGCCATTCGAAGCATGGGGAATGGACATCATTGGGCCAATCACCCCGCCGTCGTCTAGAGGGCATCGGTTCATACTTGCAATTATCGATTACTTTTCCAAATGGCCAGAAGCTGTTCCGTTGGCAGAGGTCAAGACATCAAATGTGATTAGCTTCATAAAATATCACGTCATCTACCATTTCAGACTGTCCCGAAGGATTATCCACAACAATGGTCCGCAGTTCGCAAGCCACGCTTTCTATCAATTTTGTGATAAAAATCGAATTCAGAACATGGCCTTGACAGCATATAACCCCTCGGCCGATGGTCTTACTGAAGCTTTCAATAAAACCATAATCAAGCTCCTCAAAAAGTTTGTGTCTGCAAACAAACGCGACTGGAATGAGAAGCTCGGTGAGTGCTTATGGACGTATCGGACGACAATTCGGACGGCTACAGGAAATACATTGTTCTTCTTGGTTTACGGGAGCGAGGCAGTCCTTCCGTTGGAGACTCAGATCCCCTCACTCCGAGTGGCCCTTACTTACCGGTTAACGTCAGACGACAACTACCATCGACGGCTACAAGAGTTGGAAGCATTAGATGAGAAGCGTTTACAAGCTCAACAAATCATAGAGCTCTACCAAGCGCGCATCTCTCGGGCTTTCAACAAGAAAGTCAAATAGAGCGTATTCCAAGTCTGCGATCTTGTCTTGGTCATTCGCAGACCAATGGTCATGACTCACAAGACCCCCGGCAAATTCCAGCCTAAATGGGAGGGGCCGTTCGTCATCGAGACCGTATTCTCCAACGGCACGTACCGTTTTGCAAAACAAAATAGAGACCTGCTCATGATGCCCATCAACGACAAGTTCCTCAAGAAATACTATGTCTAAACGACACCTTCCAACTATCTCTCAGATCGTGAGTTATATGCTCTCTGGTATCGCTAAAATTATACTATGACTTCAAATCTCTCATATTGTTGAGTTATGTACCCTCAGGTACCACTGAACTTACTCTCTGACTACTTCGAGTGAATTCATATCTCATCTCTTGGTCATATCTATGAACTTCCTGGTCATAGATTCTCTCCACTAAGAGTTTGTCTCAAAATCTATTACCCGCACCACCAGTGCGCAGAAGGGTAGTAGGTCCATAAAAATTATCCTAATCTATTACTCGCACTGTCAGTGCACAAAAAGGGTAATAGGTCTACCAAATGTTTCAACGAGAAAAACAACCATGTCCATATTACCTCTGAGTTGTTTTCCCATCCATTATTGACAAATCACCCAATACATAGAACTTCCACGTTGATAGCACCTCTGAGTTGTTCTGTGTATCCCCATCTGGCCTATTCCTACCACGTCCTCATTACCTCTGAGTAGGAAGGCTATACTTCAGACATATTCCTACTATGTCCTCATTACCTCTGAGTAGGAAGGCTATACTTCAGACCCATATTTACCACGTCCTTATTACCTCTGAGTAAATATGCTGGTCTTTTCTCTACTTGTTATCAGTACTCGCATCGCCAGTACACAAAAAATGATAATAAGTCCACAAAAATTATCCTAATCTATTACTCGCACCATCGGTGTATCTAAGACTAGTAGGTCCATAAAATATATTTTAAATCTATTTGCTCGCATTTTCAAAAAAAATGCACCAAAGGGCAATAGGTCCACAAAAAGTCCCCTCAGGGGATATTCTTCATTAAAATGCTATTACAAGTTCCTCAGAGCAGGGTGAATGTATTCTGCTCCATCAGAAAGAAAAAAAAGAAAAAAAGAAGAGAGCAAAGTCCACTACTCATCAACAACACACAACTTGCTAAAAATACCCTCCAGCTGTGTAGTTGCGCCCTCAATTCTCAGTTGGACTCGACGTTCAGCTTCCTGGAATAACCTGTCACGCCCCGCTCCCGTAGGAGCGATCGTCCTCGCTAAGGCGTGATGCCGCACGAGCCTAGATTGTGCTCGTGTAAGGTGGGCTTCATAACGACCAATTTCAGCGGCTGCGACGGGATCGTCGCACACAAGTCCCGAGCAGAGACATTGAATAATAGTAGCGGAATTTAGAAAGCAAAACACAAGTCATTTCAAAATACTCTTTTATTGATATTGAAACAAAGTTTACAATGGGCGCAAGGCCAAGATTACAAGTCTCTCAAGCTCACTCATCTCACATTACAAGTCACTCAGCTCTCTCTCTTCTCTCAATACGATGCTTGAGCCAGCGGAAGCTTCGGAAGGCGATGTCCATACATTATGTCCCGTATAAGTCTTTACTCCATGCGACCGTACGCTTCAAATTGCCAAGGAACTCCGTGCCTCGACACATCCAAGCGAGCTCCACGCCATGAGCTTCTACCTGTGCCTGCATATGGAAACTATGTGGGTGTCAGTACTCAACTGTACTGGTGGAATGAGCTCCTTGTGCACCCATACAAACCCAACACGTTTGATTTACTTTTGTGTAGCACAGTCCCTTCTTATCAATTGTCTTTCTATTCTTGCCTTAGGATCAATTTTATGACCGACGCCTTGCCTATTCTGTGTCTTTAGACCATCCCGTGCTTGCAACAACAACGTCGACTCAACAACGTTAACCTATCAAGTCGTGCTTGCCTTTTGGCCAAAATCAGAGACACAACTACGCGATAAGACTCCATTTCCTGTGTGACCGTACTGTAAATCCTTCTTGAGGCCGCGCCTCGCAACTCAATGAGAATCAATCATATCGCCGCCTCGCGGCCCTTTGGTACTAAATCATCAACTGACCCATCCAACTTATGAACTAAGTGTCACTCGACCAACTTTGCCTTGCGGCACCTCCTGACTTAAACTCAAGACAGCTCAAACCAACTTATGCAACTTATATGCCAACAACTTAAGACTCGACACCGCATTCCGTGCCGAAGTACGTCGCCTATGTTGTAGCCGTTCTTAGGCCCAAACACTTGTGTTCTAAATATATACACATTCAACTAGACTAAATACAAAGGCACACACGCGTATTGCCGCTCGTGCCGATCCATCTATATGAATTGTTCACTAACACCACAAGCTATCGTGGACTTATAGACTTGTTATTCGAAGACCCTTTCATCGCAAGTAGCTAGCCCCGAAGAAAGTTCCCAAATAACCCGAGCGGTTCGTCCAGCTACGGCTATACCGTGTTTCCCTCCGGAACGACGCGGTCCCTCGGCACCCAGGATTGTCGCACGTGGAAACTCTACCTTGTCGACAAGTTGTCCAATGACCATGCAAGACTCGACACAAACTGACATCTCACACAGTCATCCTCTTCTAATGTTACCTTCTCTTTCAAACCAATATCAAGACTTCTATCCTTGAGATCCATCGACGACCCACGGTCGTGAGCCTTCTCCGTTGATGCTCCTTGAGATCCCTCGATGACCCACGGTCGCGAGCCTTCTCCGTTGATGCTCCTTGAGATCCCTCGACGACCCACGGCCGCGAGCCTTCTCTGTGTTACCATATCATTTCATTCAACTCAATGCCTATTCGATAGTCCTTCCTCCAAAACTTATTAAATCAACCATGGTTCATGCCTTAAACACTAAGTCCGTGCATCGTACCTTAAGCCATTCATGCTCTACGCGATACTCCTGCCCAAGTCGACTGGCCTTGAGACCATAAGACTATTCGGTTATACCCAACCATAAAACTCGTAGGACCATGCTTGCTACCACTCCGATAGCCTAACATAACTCGCCTGACTTAAAAGTACAATGACTCGACGACCAAAGGCTGCGTTAAGCCTCGTATTGCCGAAACGTGCCGCGCAAGCGTTTAACTTCTGAACAACCAAGTCATTTGGGCGCCTAGACTTACGCCAGCAGTCGTGACGCAACTTAACTCATAGGACAAGTCAAGGCTATGCCAAGCCTTGGACGATAGGACCGTGCATGCTTTATGAAGCACTTATGCGGGCGACGCCTATGACTTAGGCTACTTTCATACTTTGCCTACTCAACCAACTTTTCTTCTCCCAAGCCACGGGATGAAGGACCGAGTGTCATTTTCAAGCACGCCATGCACCAACTCTAAGCCGACCGTTGGACATTTCCATATTCTAACTCAATTCGACCCGTCGAGATTATTCCCTTTAGCTATGTGGATTCGTCTCTTTGATTATCAATCCTACTTGTGCGAGTTGAAAATATCTAATTTATTATGTAAAGACTAAGATGAGGCAAGTTCACCGAAACTACCCCACCTGAGCGAGTGGTCGCCTCGATCGAGCGATGTCTCCAAGTAGCCATTGCAAGGCTAGGTCAAAACGTCGTTGGCATTTTGATTCTGTCGATTGACTGAGCGGGACGGGGCACTACATCATACACCACTCAGAAAAAGTTTCGTCCTCGAAACTAACTGAGTACACTTATCGACTTATCACTTTTACTCAACATTCAAGAACTCTCGCACACACTACGCCTATGCATTTCCCAAATCCGAGCCATGCTCGTGCTACCCACAATCCTTTCTTTAAAACTCACGATCTCAAAATCCTCGACACTTCCCCGTTCCTCAAGTCTCACTTGATTCAACATATCACTTAGTTGGATCATGCACATATTCTAGGCATCCCCAAAATACATGCATTTCAACCAAGCCTTGTGGTAGTGAATCCAATTCCATCTATCGATCCATCCATTCAATCCTGAAAATCAATCCTACCGATGCTAACTCTCGCAACAAGGACATCTCGCCTAGCCGCTAGGCAATCTCTTTAGGCTAAAGTCAATTGTCAGTATTGGAATCACAGTTCCCAAACAACGATATCAACACTGACCCCATCCTAAGGTCAAACCAAGTTGATAGTATGGGGGTTTGCTATCCAAGCTCGCATCACTTCGATTTCTAAACTTCGAGCATCGATTCCCTACACGTATCTCAACATTCGTCGTACGGGGTTTGAGTCATTCAGTAAAGCCATCCTATGATAACTTATGTCTAACCAATTTTATGACGTATCAAAATCGCTCATTCAGTAAGTCATCTTGTATACATTGAATAATAGCAGCAGAATTTAGAAAGCAAAACACAAGTAATTTCAAAATACTCTTTTATTGATATTGAAACAAAGATTACAATGGGCGCAAGGCCAAGATTACAAGTCTCTCAAGCTCACTCATCTCATATTACAAGTCACTCAGCTCTCTCTCTTCTCTCAATACGATACTTGAGCCAGCGGAAGCTTCGGAAGACGATGTCCATACATTATGTCCTATATAAGTCTTTACTCCATGCGGCCGCACGCTTCGAATCGCCAAGGAACTCTGTGCCTCGACGCATCCAAACGAGCTCCACGCCACGAGCTTCTACCTGTGCCTGTACATGGAAACTATGTGGGTGTCAGTACTCAACTGTACTGGTGGAATGAGCTCCTCGCCCACCCATACAAATCCAACACATTTAATTTACTTTTGTGTAGCATAGTCCCTTCTTATCAATTGTCTTTCTATTCTTACCTTAGGATCAATTTTATGACCGACGCCTTGCCTATTCTATGTCTTTAGACCATCTCGTGCTTGCAACAACAACGTCGACTCAACAACGTTAACCTATCAAGTCGTGTTTGCCTTTAGGCCAAAATTAGAGACGCAAATATGCGATAAGACTCCATTTCCCGTATGACCGTACTGTAAGTCCTTCTTGAGGCCGCGCCTCGTAACTCAATGAGATTCAATCATATCGCCGCCTCGTGGCCCTTGCCGCCTCACGGCACTTCGTTACTAAATCATCAACTGACCCAACCAACTTGTGAACTAAGTATCACTCGACCAACTTTGCCTTGCGGCACCTCCTGACTTAAACTCAAGACAGCTCAAACCAATTTATGCAACTTATATGCCAACAACTTAAGACTCGATGCCGCATCCCGTGCCGAAGCACGTCGCCTATGTTGTAGCTATTCTTAGGCCCAAACACTTGTGTTCCAACCATAGACACATTCAACTAGACTAAATCCAAAGGCACCCACGCGGATTGCCGCTCGTGCCGACCCATCTATATGAATTGGTCACTAACACCAAAAGCTATCGTGGACTTACAGACTTGTTATTCGAAGACCCTTTCATCGTAAGTAGCTAGCCCCGAAGAAAGTTCCTGAATAACCCGAGTGGTTCGTCCAGCTACGTCTATACCGTATTTCCCTCCAGAACGACGCGATCCCTCGGCGCCCAGAGTTGTCGTGCGTGGAAACTCTACCTTATCGACAAGTTGTCCAATGACCATGCAAGACTCGACACAAACTGACGTCTCACACAGTCATCATCTTCCAATGTTACCTTCTCTCTCAAACCAATATCAAGACTTCTATCCTTGAGATCCCTCGACGACCCACGGTCGTGAGCCTTCTCCGTTGATGCTCCTTGAGATCCCTCGACGACCCACGGTCGCGAGCCTTCTCCGTTGATGCTCCTTGAGATCCCTCGACGACCCACGGTCGTGAGCCTTCTCCGTGTTACCATATCATTTCATTCAACTCAATGCCTATTCGATAGTCCTTCCTCCAAAACTCATTAAATCAACCGTGGTTCATGCCTTAAACACTAAGTCCGTGCATCGTGCCTTAAGCCATTCATGCTCTACGCAACACTCTTGTCCAAGTAGATGGGTCTTGAGACCATAAGACTAGTCGGTTATACCCAACTGTAGAACTCGTAGGACCGTGCTTGCTACCACTCCGATAGCCTAACATAACTCGCCTGACTTAAACGTACAACGACTCGACGAGCAAAGGCTGCGTCAAGCCTCGCATTACGGAAATATATCGCGCATGCGTTCGACTTCTGAACGACCAAGTCATTTGGGCGCCTAGACTTACGCCAGCAGTCGTACGACGCAACTTAACTCATAGGGCAAGTCAAGGCTATGCCAAGCCTTGGACGATAGGACCGTGCATGCTTTATGAAGCACTTATGCGGGCGACGCCTAAGACTTAGGCTACGTTCATACTTTGCCTACTCAACCAACTTTCTTTCTTCCAAGCCACGGGATGAAGGACCGAGTGTCATTTTCAAGCACGTCGTGCACCAACTCTAAGTCGACCGTTGGACATTTCCATATTCTAGCTCAATTCAATCTATCGGGATTATTTCCTTTAGTTATGTGGATTCGTCTCTTTTATTATCAATCCTTCTTGTGCGAGTTGAAAACATCCAATTTATTATGTGAAGACTAAGATGAGGCAAGTTCACCGAAACTACCCCACCTGAGCGAGTGGTCGCCTCGATCGAACGATGTCTCCAAGTAGCCATTGCAAGGCTAGGTCCAAATGCCGTTGGTGTTTTGATTCTGCTGATTGACTGAGCGGGACGGGGCACTACATCATACACCACTCAGAAAAAGTTTTGTCCTCGAAACTAACTGAGTACACTTATCGACTTATCACTTTTACTCAACATTCAAGAACTCTCGCACACACTTCGCCTACGCGTTTCCCAAATCTGAGCCATGTTCGTGCTACCCACAATCCTTTCTTCAAAACTCACGATCTCAAAATCCTTGACACTTCCCCGTTCCTCAAGTCTCACTTGATTCAACATATCACTTAGTTGGATCGTGCACATATTCTAGGCGTCCCCAAAATACATGCATTTCAACCAAGCCTTGTGATAGTGAATCTAATTCCATCTATCGATCCATCCATTCAATCCTGAAAGTCAATCCTACCGATGCTAACTCTCGCAACAAGGACATCTCGCCTAGCCGCAAGGCAATCTCTTTAGGCTAAAGTCAATTGTCAGTATTGGAATCACAGTTCCCAAACAACGATATCAACACTGACCCCATCCTAAGGTCAAACCAAGTTGATAGTACGGAGGTTTGCTACCCAAGCTTGCATCACTCCGATTTCTAAACTTCAAAAATCGATTCCCTACACGCATCTCAACATTCGTCGCACGGGGTTTGAGTCATTCAGCAAAGCCATCCTATGACAACTTACGTTCAACCAATTTCACGACGTATCAAAATCGCTCATTCAGTAAGTCATCTTGTTTAGTCTATCCCTTTAAATACGTTCGATATAGTTTTCCTATCAATCCTTCTCAATCAAGAACGCTACGACATAATTCATTGCTAATCCATAATTCACATTTTATACTCTCTAAATCATTCATCCCAATTCACGTAATCGATCACAAGGTCGTCCGACTTAACAATATGTTGCGCCCCGATCTCACGCGAGTCAGATTATCTACGGTGGGCATGAATCACCTTGCACGCTCCCGCGGGATAATCATCCTCATCGGGACGTAACTCTTGTTTTGTGTCTAGACTAATTTATTCTCGATGCGCGGATTGGACCTACTCAATCCTCAAGTTTATTTCAGTCATCAATCGCAAGTCCTAACATCCTCAAAAATTTTCCTTCGTATCAAACCGACAGGTCGAGATAATCAACGTTGCCGCGTCCTGATTTTTTCGAGTTCGATCATTCCCGTGACATGAATCACCATGTCAGCGCTCACGCGAAATGATCGCCCCAAATCTGATGCAACGCATGTGCAAGGCTAGAGTTGCGCTCGCACAAGACAAGATTGTCGCTGTTGTGGTTATCCGCGTAACCATCAAAACTCAATCATTTTCATCCAACATTCATCTCGATCAAAATCATAAGTATAGCATCCAACCGAACAATAACACTTGCACAATCGTCATTCGTCGAGTCAGAGTACCCTCGAGTTATCGTATATCGATCTTTGATACGGCTCAATACCATCGACGATATGCGTAACCTGACGATCTTCCTTTGCAACCAATTTCGAGTCGTGCGAACGATGCTATCGTCTGACTAGATAGTCTCCTCGACATTCAAATTCAAGTTCGATCTTTATCCCTCGAATCATTCACAACATCAATTCCTCAAATTCAATCAATCGACATCCCTGAAGCTATCACATACACCACTCAGGGATGAAGTCATTCAACAAATCCTCAAAACTATCATTCAGATCAAAATTGACTTCTTCGAATCTCGTTCGAACTATTCCTTTAATTTCCAAGCACGCTCATCTATATAGTACCGACGTTATCGTCGCTCGATAGCACCCCTATCGATAGTTATCTCAATTACTCAATCGTGTTTAACTCATTCTTGTTCGACACTATTTAATTCCCACACTCGACTTTTCTAAGGTCGACGCAACTTTGGTGTATATGCCCAGCCCGACTTAGCCAACCATGCTTACGCGAACCATCTTTTTGTTTTGTTATCAAAAACTGTTCTCCTACGTTTTGCAAAATAGATAGACTTATTGTATGGACATCCCGTAGGGAAATTGAGAGAGAGCGCACCAACGATATCAACTTGCGGGAGCAACATTTCAGAGTTTGCGGAACAACAGAGTTAAAGAATTCAATCGATAGTCCAAGGACGTAAAGCCGTGCTATGATACCATTATGTCACGCCCCGCTCCCGTAGGAGCGATCGTCCTCACTAAGGCATGATGCCGTACGAGCCTAGATTACACTCGAGTAAGGCGGGTTTCATAACGGCAGATTTCAGCGGCTGCGACGGGGTCGTCGCACAGAAGTCCCGAGCAGAGACATTGAATAATAGCAGCGGAATTTAGAAAGTAAAACACAAGTCATTTCAAAATAATCTTTTATTGATATTGAAACAAAGATTACAATGGGCGTAAGGCCAAGATTACAAGTCTCTCAAGCTCACTCATCTCACATTACAAGTCACTCAGTTCTCTCTCTTCTCTCAATACGATGCTTGAGCCAGCGGAAGCTTCGGAAGGCGATGTTCATACATTATGTCCCGTATAAGTCTTTACTCCATGCGGCCGCACGCTTCGAATCTCCAAGGAACTCCGAGCCTCGACGCATCCAAGCGAGCTCCACGCCACGAGCTTCTACATGTGCCTGCACATGGAAACTATGTGGGTGTCAGTACTCAACTGTACTGGTGGAATGAGCTCCTCGCCCACCCATACAAACCCAACATGTTTGATTTACTTTTATGTAGCATAGTCCCTTCTTATCAATTGTCTTTCTATTCTTGTCTAAGGATCAATTTTATGACCGACGCCTTGCCTATTTTGTGTCTTTAGACCATCCCGTGCTTGCAACAACAACGTCGACTCAACAACGTTAACCTATCAAGTCGTGCTTGTCTTTCGGCCAAAATTAGAGACGCAACTACGCGATAAGACTCCATTTCCCATGTGACCATACTGTAAGTCCTTCTTGAGGCTGCGCCTCGCAATGCAATGAGACTCAATCATATCGCCGCCTCGCGGCCCTTGTCGCCTCGTGGCCCTTCGCTACTAAATCATCAACTGACCCATCCAACTTGTGAACTAAGTGTCACTCGACCAAATTTGTCTTGCGGCACCTCCTGACTTAAACTCAAGACAGCTCAAACCAACTTATGTAACTTATATGCCAACAACTTAAGACTCGACGTCGCATCCCGTGCCGAAGCACGTCGCCTATGTTGTAGCTATTCTTAGGCCCAAACACCTGTGTTCCAACCATACACACATTCAACTAGACTAAATCTAAAGGCACACACGCGGATTGCCGCTCGTGCCGACCCATCTATATTAATTGGTCACTAACACTACAAGCTATCGTGGACTTATAGCCTTATTATTCGAAGACCCTTTCATCGCAAGTAGCTAGTCCCGAAGAAAGTTCCCGAATAATCCGAGCGGTTCGTCCAGCTACGGCTATACCGTGTTTTCTTCCGGAACGACGCGGTCCTTCGTCGCCCAGGGTTGTCGTGCGTGGAAACTCGACCTTGTCGACAAGTTGTCCAATGACCATGCAAGACTCGACACAAACTGATGTCTCACACAGTCATCCTCTTCCAATGTTACCTTCTCTTTCAAACCAATATCAAGACTTCTATCCTTGAGATCCCTCGACGACCCACGGTCGCGAGCCTTCTTCGTTGATGCTCCTTGAGATCCCTCGACGACCCACGGTCGCGAGCCTTCTTCGTTGATGCTCCTTGAGATCCCTCGACGACCCATGGTCGCGAGCCTTCTCCGTGTTACCATATCATTTCATTCAACTCAATGCCTATTCGATAGTCCTTCCTCCAAAACTCATTAAATCAACCGTGGTTTATGCCTTAAACACTAAGTCCGTGCATCGTGGCTTAAGCCATTCGTGCTCTATGCGACACTTCTGCCCAAGTCGACGGGCCTTGAGACCATATGACTATTCGGTTATACCCAACCATAGAACTCGTAGGACCGTGCTTGCTACCACTCCGATAGCCTAACATAACTCGCCTGACTTAAACGTACAACTACTCGATGAGCAAAGGCTGCGTCAAGCCTCGCATTGCAGAAACGTGCCGCATATGCGTTCGACTTCTGAACGACCAAGTCATTTGGGCGCCTAGACTTACGCTAGCAGCCGTGCGACGCAACTTAACTCATAGGGCAAGTCAAGGCTATGCCAAGCCTTGGACGATAGGACCGTGCATGCTTTATGAAGCACTTATGCGGGCGACGCCTATGACTTAGGCTACGTTCATACTTTGCCTACTCAACCAACTTTCCTTCTCCCATGCCATGGGACGAAGGACCGAGTGTCATTTTCAAGTACGCCGTGCACCAACTCGAAGCCGACCGTTGGACATTTCCATAATCTAACTCAATTCGACCCATCGGGATTATTTTCTTTAGCTATGTGGATTCGTCTCTTTTATTATCAATCCTACTTGTGCGAGTTGAAAATATCCGATTTATTATGTGAAGGCTAAGATGAGGCAAGTTCACCGAAACTACCCCACCTGAGCGAGTGGTCACCTCGACCGAGCGATGTCTCCAAGTAGCCGTTGCAAGGCTAGGTCCAAACGCCGTTGGCGTTTTGATTCTGTCGATTGACTGAGCGGGACGGGGCACTACATAACCTCTCAGCGTCCTCCAGATGCGGATGAGCCTGCCAATTTTCTTCTAATTTCTAAAGTGCTCCTTCTAAAGCAGCTGAGGCTCGTGTAACTTCGTCAGTCTCCTTCCAGATCTTCTCACTCTCCTGACGAGTGGCTTGGAGCTCAGTCCCCAGAGATGATAGCCTAGCCTGGAGCTGGAGGACCTGCTCGTTAGTTTCGGCCATGGCACGAGTGATGGTCTCCTCATGAGTTAAGTAAATCTCTCCCTCTCGGCTCAGCTTGTCATATTTAAGGGACAGCTTCTGGAGGTCTTTCTCCAAGAGGGGTTTGGTCGTCTCTTGAACAACCTTCATCTTTTCCACGGCTGATACAAGGAAAGCACGCTCCTGCTCCACTACGGCAGATATATCAACTTGTCACAATTTCTGTAACTGATTTAGGCACCGATTAGCTTCTGCCAGCTTGTCCTCCAGAAGGACGGCCACCCCTTCTCCACCCGGAAGCGTCTTCAGCAGGGAAATTTGGCCTTGGGCACAGTGGTGGGCCACGACAAATAATATTTCTCTCTTCAAAGCAGCCTCATTCCCTCATTTCAAATTGCGATAAAAGCTCTCAACTATGTCCCTTGACGAATCATCCAAATTCTCTAGAGAGGACAGTGTTGAAGGGATAGCTCCTAAGAAAGTTGAAGACGTCTAGGAAGGAGGCATACTTGAGCTTGACGATCCTGTCAGAAGGGAAACGAACTCGGAACGATGAGACTCCCGTACAGCAGAAATCTCCTCTTCCGCAGCCCGAAGGAGCTGAAGACTAGGCAGGGCAGAGAGTTTAACTTCCGGGGAGGAAGCAGTCCCAGTCAATCCCGCATTCCCCAAAAAGGTTGAAGGAGCCGGGACATCTATAATCAATACGGTGGAAGTCCTCTCAACTCGAGCCGGTAGGGAGGAAGGAATGTTCCTTGCTCGTACTAGGTCAGCCCCTTGATCTTCTGCTATTTCCTCCTCCGCGGCCACATCCACCACCGGTAATGGCGAGGCAGGGCCTATAGGTCCAGCACAACCATCAGCTTGGCACAAAGAAGATGGAGTTGAAGTGAAGAAATCTCCTCGTTGTTAAGAAAGCGATCTAGCATACCAGAGGAGAAGGACGAAGACTGAGGCTCAGCCGGAGCTGTCCTAGCTCCTTCCGCCGTTTCCACAACTCCAGTGAGGTCAGCGGCAGCACCCAAACAATCAAGGCTTGTCCTTTCCGTCCCTGTTGCTCCAAGTCCAGACGTAATGATACCAGCACTAGCCTGTGAGGACCCCGTAATATCAGGCTCGGGACCCAAAGAGAAAACCGCATGGGCGGCATCTGGTAATAAGAGGTTTGTCTTCCCCAATACCTGTAAAGGAGAGCCTTCAGATAAAATCTCAAGGACAACATTAGGGCTTGTCATGAAAGAACTTACCCCCATATCAACTTCAGTACCACTACCTGTTTCCTCGATACCAAGTCTACGGGATCTAGCTGCGACTCATTTCTGAGAACGAGGTCTATCAACGATAAGAGATTCAACCCCGCTTTGTGTACATGGAGGATTCGACACAGGTGAAGGCACACGTATAGCCAAAGGACTTGTAGAGGGCTGGAGGTCTTCAGAGTCATCTTCCTCCTCCTCCGTGCTGTCAGAGTCGGAAGTGGAAACTTTTCTTTTTTCCTTCCTCATCCTTTTTCGAGAGTCCCTCAGTAGCTCCTCCAATTTCATACCAACAATGAAACTGGTACGGGGATCAAAGTCATTGGGTGGCGCGTTTATAGATACGTGACGAAGAGCCGCCATGTATGCGATACGCCCCGAAGTCTCGGCATCAGGTAAAACGAAGCTGGCCTGAGTATGGATCGCCGAATAATAGTGCCAGGCTCGAATACCATCCAAAACACTCCCCTCGAAACCCAGGAAAGGGTTAGGGATATCCAAATATAATTGGCTATACCCAAATTGTCGAGAATACCGGCTAGGTAGGTATGGCTCTAGGTACACAACATTACGGTTGTGGTACACCAGATGGAAGGGACGGATACTCTGCAACCAGCGAAATAATTTTTCAGATAAAGACTCGGGCGCAACAGCACTATCAAGGTGAACGCGTCCCATCTCCTCCTCGGTAAAAGGCGGGACCAACACAAAAAAAAAGTATCTATCCACTCGCACGAAAGCGACTCGACAGTCAGGAAAGCTGGCACAGTTCCAGGGCATGTCACGATAGTGGTAGATAAAGGCATCGTCATTTGTCGTATCGCCTTCTGGACGAGGTCGCATCAGAGAGGGACAATGCATCAACAACCACCCCATTAAATAATGATACGGCAGCTCGATTCTGTTGAAGGGTTTCATAAGATCGCGAGCGATGACTTTTGACGTATAGGAACGAAGACCCCTATGGATGCTGCATACCATAGCAGGAAGTAGAGCCAACTTGCTCCCCAAAACTAGCTTCACCGCTGGAAGGATCAGGTTGCGGCTAATCCTTTCGATCGTACCAGAACCCGCCGAAACGACGCAAACCCTCGACCATACCATCAGGTATCCGGCCAAGATAGCCTTAGTAGACAGAGGTTGGGTATCATGATAATAATAGCTAAAAGTATCGCTTAGGCTCCCAAATCTGTCACCAGCAGCACGGGACCTCTTAGTACTTTACACCTGAGTATCCACCTGCTTCGGAGATTGGGGACTCCTAACAACAACTCGACCAGACCGCTCAGGTTAAAAAGATAGCCAATCTAAGCCGGGATATGAGGAAGGTTACCTTCTGAACTATCATCCTTCTTCTTGGATATTTGTTGACAGATGCTATGGTGACAGAGCAATTCCTGATATACGGCTAGGAACCCAGGATACCGCCGTTCTAGTTCTTCGAATTCTTTGTTTGTCGAGGTATACTCCTCATAAGCTTCATCACCCCAGGTCAATCTGGACACACCATGCATCTCGTGAAGAGCAAGCCCCATCTCTCCACCTGGAGTGAAGAAGGTCCCCGTCTGGCAGTTGTACATTTCAAGCAATACCATAAATAATTTTGGATTCATAAACAAGCCATAGCAGGAGCCCCTAATGGCGTAATGGAGGCCAATCTGTCGTAGGATGCCCTCATACTTCGCCAGGATCCAAGAAGTCAAGTTAACCCATGGAGGGGAACGATGCTGCCAGTTCATTAAGGACAATCTTCCTACAGGGTATGACCCTTTGCGAGCAATCTGATTCCAAAAGGTGTCAGCTTCAGAGAAAAACATATTGGACTTCAGCTCATTGATAAGACTGCCAGGGGCCAGCCCAATAACGGAGTAGCTCATTGATTCCTTTACTGCGACCACTGACTTCGTAGGGTTGTTAAAACGGATATGGCCTACAAAGACTCCTTGCTGATCTAGAGTTAGAGAGCTCGACATCTTCCTCTCGAAAGGTACCATATTGAAATCAGATAAGGGAAAGTGGCGCTCCATCAAGGGTATGTGAATTGCCTCCCCCTGAAAATAAAAGTCCCAACTCTCAAGCGTCTCTATGATGCTCGGATCTGAAACAGCCAGAGCATCCCCGAATAAAAACATAGGCTTCGGATGAATGCCATTCAGTTGCCCGGAGTTCATCATGCTGAGTAAGAAAAAGAAAGACTGGTTTCTGATCTCCTTCAGCCGGTCTTCAGGTTAATTTCGGTTAATTTAAGCCGAAATATGTTCGACTATCTGGTAAAAATTTACACCCAACGCAGATTGAGCATATCCTATCAAGAGTTCCCCCGAGGGAGCTAAGGGCAAGTTCACTGCAAAAGACAAAGAAGAAATAAAAGTTAGAAGTTCATCCTTTCAACCTGGCCAAAATAAGACATATGCGGCATGGGACGCATGCGGTTAGGTCATATGCTCATGCGCCGCAATCGAAGGACAATACTTAGGCCGCTCAAACAAAAAAGGTGCTCATGCGGCTCAGTCACAAAGTGTTCATGCGACTCAGTAATGAGGTACTTATGCGGCTTGGACTCGAAGTGCTCCTGCGGCTCGAAATATGAAACACCCATACGGCTCAATCAGGAGACACTTATACGGCACCTATGCGGCTTAGTCATGAAATGTTTATACAGATCCATCTTGAAGCACTCAAGCGGTTCAAGTTTGAATGAGCAGCAGTTATACGGCTTAGTCCATGCGGCTCTATCGTACAAGACATATGTAGTCCAGATGAGATAAGGGCACACATCGATCATGCTTATAGCAGAGACAGTATATGATAGGCCCGTATGAAAATATGCGCTATGGCCATTTCAAATTTCAGTCATCGTCTGCTCACCGTCCTTACTCCTGAGAGGAGGTTGCACATTGGAACAAATAAAAGGAGCGTCTGCCGCTCTCGATGGAGAAGCAAGTCTATTCCCTTTGGCCGCCGCACCAGTCAGCTTAGAAGCTTTTGGAGCCATAGCAGAAAGTATGATAAAGTTGAAGGAGGAGAAGGTGAAAGAGGAAAATCTCTCTCTGAATGACTACTATTTATAGAGTTGCCGAAAAGAGACTCTTCGATTCTCGAAATCATAAAGGATAGGGACGACGTTTGGGGACTTTATCCTTAATAATCGTCGAGCGTTTCTTCGGTTTTTGAGATCATTAAAGATAAAGTCGACGTTTGGGGACTTTATCCCCAGTAACCGTTGGCTTCATCTCAAAAATAGATCCACAACTGAATCAGGAGAATTAAATGCAGTAGTGACAGCTAGCAGGCTCTCTGCGGCCCGAAGTGTCCCTTCGACTCAAGATTTATTCTGTGGCTCAGGAGCTCCCTGCGACTCGAGATCTCTCTGCAGTTCGAAAGCTTCCTGCGAATTGAAGACTCCCTACGGCTCTTTCATGCTTCTTATTCAAAGTATTCCAAATTTGTAATTTAAAAACTTTAAAGGGGGTCTTGTAGAAGCATAAAAAATATAGGGTTCATGTAGTTTACAAATTGCCGCATAGCCAAACAGGTCCGTATAAAGGAAAGTCGTATGACTGTTCAATGACATATGCGGCCCATCGACAAACAACTATTGAAGGAAGATATACGGCCAAGAAGAGCAGTTCAGCTGATAAAGCTGACAAGTCCAGGCAAAGCATGACAGTTCTGACACTTCGACAAAAAGAGATAAGACGTGAGACGTCTCCCAAAAGCAGGGTTTGTACGCCTCCATGCGGCCAAAAGAGTGTCACCTAAGTCGCATGAAACGCATGCGGCTTAGCTTATACGGCCCCAAAGTTTCCTGCAGCCAAGAGTAACTGTTATCCAAGCCTCATGAGTCTCATGCGACCCCACATGATCGAAGACTGAGAAAACCATACGCAATAGGACATATGGCAATTTGACCAAGTCCTTAACTACCCAGATTTGCTGCAACAAAATCCCAATAAATTGACAGATGACAACCAAAGAGCGGGTCTTCGCGTGCTCAACAGCCACGTAGCAGCAAGCCGTCTATGTGGCTCAACATACATTCTATTATAAATAGCAGGGTGCCACACCCCTACAAAAGGCTGGCAACCTTCAAGGGAAAAGCAATTTTTTCACGAGCTAGAGACTGCATCAGATAGTCCACGGAGTAAAGCAGAGTTGATAGCGCTTTCCCGAGCCTCCACCATCATCCCCCAGAATCAAAACTAAACAATTGTACTTAGATTATTTTCTAGGATTTCTTTCTAGACTTTCTTTTGTACAAGCGAGTTTGTAATCAATTTCAGTATTCTGTAATACCTGTCTTTGATTTTTTATGGCAAACACGATATAAGCTCCTAAGGATCTCCAAGGATCTTCGTGTCGCATTGAGCGAAGTACTTCAGAATGCTGATGCCTACTTAGGTCAGGTCAAGCCTCCAGGGGAAGACCCGTCAGCAGATCTACAGGGCGGCGGTAACACAGATGCAATGCCCAACATCATATTTACTCCATAGGACATGTTGATCAAGTCCAATTTACATGATCGCCCCATGTACTACACTGGGTACATAGGCGACATCAAGGTAGATCGGATGCATATCGACCCTGGCTCGTCAATAAGCATCATCCCAAAAAGCCTACTCCAACTTTTTGGCATCCCTATGCATCGGCTAGCGGCAAACAACACTACCATTAGCGGTTTTAATTCGGGGAGGAGCTATCCCCTAGGAAAGATCCCGTTGAAGTGCCAGATTGGTGACTTGAAGACGAAAGTTACCTGCTACATCATAGATGCAAACACCTCCTACAATATCCTCTTGGGATGTCAGTAGATACATGACAATATGGTCGTGCCATCCACCCTCCACCAGTGCTTCAAGTATGTCAATAGATACGACTTTGTGAGGACCGAATTCACCAACATCGATCCCTTCAAAGGGGTTGAGTCTTATTATTCTTCGGAGGCCTGTTTATATGAAGAATCCAAGAAGTACATTATTAGCGAACTTGAGACGATTACAGGGCCAGAGGAACACTTGATAATTCACCTCCAGACTCGTAAACCAGGCAAAGCCGTACCCCTTACCGCAACCTTGCATAAAGGGGTGCCTGGTTCTCTCGTTCAAGCTGCGCAGTTGGAACCAGTGGAGATCCGACTCCCAAAGTCAAGAGCCAAAGCCCATCATAGGGCCGATGGTGATCCAATTACCAAAATCCGTCCGAAGACCCTCGGAAGACACATAATCCCTTGCCGAGCTAATTGTCACCCATCCTCCCAAGACAAACCGGTAACTAAATGACAATCCAACATACTCAGGCAAGCCAATATTTCGAGTTCAACCCTTGGTGGTCAAGTTGCCCAAGATGACATCCCAACCTTTGGGATTACAGGGGGTAGCCGAAGAGGACGTAGAACTCGCCAAATACCTGGTGGCACAGACGGATGGTCCATGTCCTGATGATGTGACAAATGCCTACTTCCTAGTCTCAGGCATCTTTGGCCGAAAAGAAGGATCTCTGTAACCCCGCTTTTTCGAATTATTGAAATTTTGTATTTTCTGGGATTTTATAATTTAGCCTTATTTTATTTTATGGTTTGTTTATGAGAAATATTTAATTCATTTACATATTTTTAAAATACAATTTTCTAAATGGTTATTAATTTAGAGCAATTTGAATTTGGTTTCAAAATTTAGCTTCTCTCCATTTGTAACAACCCATAACAACTTGTAACCAATTTCTAACTGAATTTTTGGTATTTTTGTAATTTGTGAAAAGGGGAGGGACTTCTGGGATTAATTTCATTGGGTGGAAGGGCTTATGTGGAAATATTCTATTTTATTGGGTTTTTCTGTAAATATCTATATTCTTCTCTATTTAATTTCTTTCTTTCTTTCTCTCTCTCTCCTCACATTGACATTTTCCATTTTTCTCTGTGAAGAATCGATAGGAGCAGAGCTCCTCAAAAATTTCCTTCTCTTCCATTCCTCTTTTTCCCTGGCCGAGCTTACCCTAACCCTAACCCGAATCCTAACCCTAACCCAAATTGCTTCCATGGTGCCAGCGGTGGATCCGATGGCCGACGTCTGAGCTCTCTTCCCCGTGACTCCGGCGACAGGCGACCTTTCTTCGTGCAGCGACTGAACCACTTCGGCAGCGGCCGCGAGCGACCTCTTCGACGATGGCAGAGATCCTGAAGCGACGAGCCTACGTCGCTAGCTCCCGTCTTGGCGACGGCCACTTCACCATCTCCTCCACGACGAACAAAGCAGCGTTTAGGCACGACTTCACCTCCGGCCATGGCGAGCAGCATCCGACCGTTCCCGGCGACGTACAGATCGACCCCTCTGACGATTTCTTCTCATAATAGCTAGGTGAGTGTTATTTCCATTTTGTTCATATCTAGATTTCATTCGTAAGAATTTTGATATCGATTGGTGTTAGTTTCCTTATTGGTTTGGAATTCGGTCAGGACAATTGATCGAGAATCAATGATCAATTGGGAGGAGACTGTAATAACTGGATTCGTGTCCAGCCCTTCGGATTGTGTCTATACTCAAGGATTTTGTTCCAGTTTCACTCAGGTAATTCCCTATCCTTTTTATTGCTAGAAGAATATTGTTTCATACCTAGATTTGACTAGGAGGAGTCGGGATACAGGATGTTGATGATTGTGTCCGATACTAGTTCGTGTCCGATATTGGTTGGTGCTCGTGTGAGTGTCAGTAGCTATGGGTTGGCTGAGATAAGTGCAGTAGAACAAGGAATAGCAGTTCTTAGTGTGGCGTTGGCGAGGCAGGGACTAGGTCTGGAGTAGGAAGGTTCGCGTGCGTGTCCGTGGGTGATGGAGTAGAAGGAAGCTGGAGGAGTCTGTGCTCAAGGCTTGGGGTCTGTAGGCGTAACTGTACTTTTGATTTCAACCATTTTCTAAAACATTGATTTAATTGTTATAATTTGGACGTTGATTCAAATATGAATTTGATTGGTTATTGGAACTTCTGGTTTCCTGGATCCTTCTTCCGATTGGAAGTTCTCGGTTTGTCTTGAAAATTTTGTTTGCTTTAATTTTTCTAAAACTTGTTTGAAATTAGTGTTATTTTGATTTTAAGGAATTAATTCTTTATTATGTTTTAAACCAGAACTCTGGTTTGAATATTGTTAACTGTTGTAGGCTACTTCAGTTAAGTTTTGGTGTTAAGATTTTTGGGTTGAACTGGGATCAATGGTGGATGTGGGGAGGAGCAGTACTCGATGAGGACTGGATTGTGTAGTCGGTTTTGGAGTTATTGAACACTTGATTTTGGAAATTTTGAACATTTGAGTTATTTTTCAGATTGAATGGTTTGTAAACTCTTGTTTTTCGATATGCTACAGATGTGGAATGGGTTACTGAGGACGAATACTTGGTTTGAGCCTGTTTAATGCTTCCGAAGTTTTCTTGTGAAGCTACAGTTCAGTTGAATTTTTCCTTTGAGTTATCTTCTGTCAAATTTTGATTTCAAATTTGGGAGTAGCCGTTAGGTTTGAGTTATACACTAGATTTGGCTTAAGTATATATTTGCAATTGAAGTTTATGTACACCTTGTTTTGTTGCGTTCATAGATCAGGTTGGGAAACGGGCAGGTTTGCTGATGTAATTGCTGAGTTAACCTAAAAATTCTTAGGCTTAGTTGTGTTTGGACTTTTATGGCTATTGTTGGGGTTCTACTTATGTTGGGTCTTTTTTGAATTTGTGTTTGGTATAGGCTGGGTGATGGCCAAGTTTGAGTACTAGTTGATTTAAACATGTGGAAGAAATCTGTTGGGCCATGGGATAACCTATTAAAACTAGGGCAAACAATTCAAGTGGAGGTTGGGTTTAATTGGTTTAGGCCTAACAGGCTATGCCTTGGGTTGCTAGTAGAAGAGATTAGTTGGACTATGTCTGGACGAGGCCAGGGAGATTATTGGTCATGTAATTACTAATAGTACGTTGCTAATAGCTCTACCTCTATATTTTCCTAAGTAGAACTTATAAATCAATATTGTTTTGCTGCAATTTATACTAGGGTAATTCTTGTTGAATAGCTTACTAATATATTTATATAAATAGCTTACTAATCATTATTTTCTAAGTATTAATCAACAGAGTAATTAATTAGTAGATTTAAATTAGGAATAAAATAATGTTAGATATATAATGTTTAGAACTTAACTACTTGTCACCATTATCAGGAGGATATACAGATTTTCTTCTCCATTCTTGATCTTTCCGAGCAAGGCAAGTACACCGACTCGATCCCTTTACTCTGTATTTCTGTCTTGCTTCATGTTCTCATATTGACACGTTGTACATACGACTGTTCATTGTTCATTGTTCACCGTTCATTGTTCATAGTTCATTTTTCTTTACTTGTACATTGGGATGGAGAAATACTACAGATATGTGACCAATCCTATTTTAGCTAGGCATTGACTAATAGCTTAGGTCTCACATCGTGCACGTGGGACTCTAAGCCGTACCATTATTCATGTACTCATTGTTCATTGTTTACCTAGCCGATCACGTACTCTGATAGTTATTTCACTTGCATGTTACACTGATAGTCTAGCTCATTGTTTCTGGATCTGGTACTATAGTTCATCGTTTTTTCTGTACTACAGTTTCATGTTCCTGTCTTGTACCATAGTTCATATTGTGACTCTTTTCATGCATTTCAGTTTACATTGTTTAGTGCTTCTTGTCGGGGTTGTACTTTGCTCTTTTCTTGAGAGGATACGTTGCAGGTATGCTTTAGGATGTTGTTCCACCTCTATGGGCCAGAGCCCGAAGCCAGGATAGTTGTGCCACATGATAGATTTAGATTGCAGAGATATAGTTAGACTTTTTCTTAGATTTGTTTTAGAGTTATCATGTATTGTATTGAGGATTCAGGATTGTATAATTTTATTCTGGTTATCGGATTTGTCTCCGGTTGACATTGTATTGACTTGTGGATTGTGGTGATTCTGGGAACGTGTATAGAAGCTGTGTTGTTTTATGTATCTTGTATGTTGGAGTTTTTCTTAGAATTGTACAGCTTACTTCGTCGTGTCCATCGACGAAGGCTGGGCGTGTCCGACTCGTGTCTGATTATTCGGGAGCGGGTCGTGACATGTTTTTAGTGGTGGCCCATGCAGGTCAGTCCTAATGGAACTTAGGCTATATAGTGCTATTGTCGAACCTGCTAGACTAAGGAAAACTCATCACAGCATAGGATCCGTGGGAAATGGTTATAGTTATTGAATATAGAAATTGTTTATACTCAATATTTCCTAGGAGGTTTATTATTTTTCTAGGGCGTAGCAATCAACGAGTTTTCTTTCTATTTCAGGATGGTTACCACTAGGAAGATCGCATCTCAGCCCGGAGTGTTTGCTATTGATTGTAAAAGTACAGAACAATTATCGGAGGACTGAACTTAGACTCACAATACAAACTCGCTTGTACAAAGAAAGCCTAGGGACGAAAATCTAGGTACAGCAATCTAAGTACAATTGTTTATTTTAGATTCTGGGGGGTGACGATAGAGGCTCGGGAAGGCGACGGCAGCCCTGCCTTACTCCTTGGACGATCGGTATGCAGCCTTGGCTCCTTGTGAGAAGATGGTTGGCGTTGACGAAGAAGTACTCTTTTTGCTCCTCTGTTGCTCTCCTAGCTTCTCTCTCTCTCTCTGTGTATTCTCTCTCTGACTCTGTATATTTTTATTCTTTTGTTGCCGGTCCTTTTTTTACAGAGAAATAATACTGGCTATTTATAAGAGTGGGGTATGATCATTAGGGTTTGCTAATGATCATTTGTTTGGAATGTCGGCGCTCCCTCAATCTATCTGAACCCTTGATCCTGATTACAATGAATCTTGGCCATTAATGCGGATATCACCGAATCTTGTGAGCAGTTAATGTTAACTACTTTAAATCTTCATGATTGATTATATCAATACCCGATTGCTCGCCACGTGTCCTATTGGCTTTATGATAAATGATATGCCTTGATCTCGGTAATTATAAGGATGACGTCAAATATATTTGTTGGGATTCGGTTAGATCCTCGATTGATTCGATGCCACGTATTTTAATCGTGGGTCCAGTCAGAGCCGCATAGGATGGACGACACTTGAACCGCAGGGAGATACTTCTCGTGAGCCGTATGGGACAATGCTTTATTGAGCCGCAGGTGATGAACTCTCAATGAGCCGCATATGCATAGTCTCTGCGAGCCGCATAAACTAGCATTGCCTTGAGCCGCAGGGAATGAGTTCTCAGGGAGCCGCATGTACAACGTTGTGTTAGGCCGCAGGGACTGGACTCTTGGTGGGCCGCATATGGCTGATTGCCACGTGGCAACCTGGGACTTCTAACGGATCGGGTCAGAGATTTTCCTCTTTTCCCGAAGAGTCTGTCATTATGGCAGAACCATTATGACACTTTATGTCAGAGCCGTCACGGTAGTCGAGTCGTATCAGAGCATTAAATGAGGCCACTTACTTAAATGGCCAGCTGTAGGGAGGGATCCCAAAGGAGGATATGGCGTCGATCGGGCCGCATATTCCTGCTGAACCGCAAA
Source organism: Iris pallida (assembly GCA_029216955.1). Lineage (NCBI taxonomy): Eukaryota > Viridiplantae > Streptophyta > Magnoliopsida > Asparagales > Iridaceae > Iris > Iris pallida. Next base: position 10,848,967 of record JANAVB010009198.1, on the reverse strand, counting down.
CACTCCCGAGCCGCATGAGACTGAAAGTCTTCTTTGAATCGCATAAGGCAGCTCCTGTAGGAGCCGTATAGGCTTCTTCCCAGAGCCACATGGACCATTACTCTGATATTTTCTATGCTTCTACAGGACCCCCTTCAAAGTTTTCAATTTACAAAATTGAAACACTTTGAATAAGAAGCATGGCCCCATTCATGCTGCATAAGTGTCTCAGCCGCATAGACTCATCTGGCCGCGTGGGCTCTTTGCCACGTGTCCTGACTACGTGTGCAAATCTTCATTAAATGCTCTTGATTCGTTTTTGAATTAACGCCGTCTTTTGGGGGAGGATCCCAAGGGTCGGCTATGCCTTGACCGAAGCGTTTTTTGTCTTTATCTTTTGAAGCAGCGCGTAATCCGAGGCATCATCCGAGACGTTTGTTCGTTTTATGGGTCTTTTTTCGCCTATAAATAAGAGTCTTTTAGTCCCCTTGGGTTTCTTTACCTTCTCTCTTTTCTCAAATTCCCTGTTGCCGACGTTGCTCTTCGTCTTCTTCCTTCATCGATCGACAATGGCTCCCAAGAAGGCTGCTGCTGCTACGGGCAAGAAGGCCGCATCATCTTCTGCGGCAGTGAAGGGCAAGAAGGCCGCGTCTTCATCGACTGCGACGGCGAACGTAGCGGCTCCTCCGCCGACTGGCGCGCCTGCTTTTCACTCTGACGTCCACCCGCCTATTGCTGGTAAGGGTCGTCTGAAAACCCTAACTGTTGCCATGGCTCTGCTGCATACTTTATGCACAAGCCGTATGTATGACCGCATAAGCACTTCCCTCCGTGGGGTCGCATGAGCTTGTTACAATCGATCTGAGCCGCATATGTGTTTTCGATTTGGGCCGCATAAGCGTCGCTCACTTTTGAACCGCATAAGCTTGCTTGCTTGTATCCGCGTCAGCTTGCGTGAGTCTGGCTTCGTAGTCGTGCTTAACTTGAACCGCATGAGTCTATAAGCTCGTCTGAATTTGAGTTGCATGGACTCGGCTAATTCGGAGGCGCATACGGCTACGGTGTACAGAACCGCATGGACGTATCTAATGCTGAGCCGCATGAGGCTGTGATGACCCGAGCCGCATAGACTCAAATGATCTTTCCAATGCTTCTGTTTTCTTTGCCCATCTTCTAACCTCTTTTCTTTTGTCTTTCTCTAGTGAGTCTGCCCGTAAATCCTGCTGGGGAGCTTATAGTGGGTTCAAATCAATTCGCCCTGGGCGTGCGTCTTGACGACTTAATTAAGCGTGTTGAATCAATTCTCTACTGATGAGCCTTCGGAGAGGTTGAAGGCTATTGAGAATCAGACCCTCCATTACCTCCATTTCATGATGAATACTGGGAAGCTGGATGAAAAATACCTGAAGCCTTTGTTCCTTTTTGGTGATGCCTTAATTATCAAGAATCCCCGAGTTTTAGAGATTTTCGATAACTGGGATTTTTCTTTGGATGGGGTGATGATCCATATTCCTCTCATGGAACGTCATTATCCCCTGTCGTGGTTCAACATGGTGTTGTTGGACAGGAAGATGGTGTGTAATTTGACTCCTACTCAGTCAGGGATGTTGATGGGCAACATCTATTATAATCCGAACATGCGGACGGCGTACGCAGGTAGGGATTCCGTCCTCCGGTACATGATGGGTTTGGCCCCGGGCTCCTTCATGAATGTATACGGTCCCAACTTCTCATTCGCTCAAGCTGATACCTTCTTGAATCAGCTTGTTCGTAAGAAATCCTATCCCGTTGGCAGGATAGCATTGCCGAACTAGATAAACCCTACTTCTACCTGGGTCCAGTTGACCACTTGGGTTCTGCAGACCTATGGAGCATTCCTGCGGGAGGTAGGGCTTTACCATGCCATTCGGGGTACTTGTCACGGACTTCCCCTTAATAAACCACTGTTCGTAGCGCTCTTGGAGACGTATAGCCGGCGAACGGGGACGTTCTTTGCGCCAGCAGTGGAGCTGGGGCTCGCTCTTCACGAGATGTATACTGTCTCTAAACTTCTGTGGGGGAATGAGCCTTTCGAGGTGTATACCCCGTCGAATGAGGAGTTCGAGGCCTTGGACAGGCATCTCCCAGGTTCTGTTGCGGTGTATCGGGAGTTGTTGTGCCACCATAGCGCTTGTCATCAGATGGCTATAAAAATGATGGATAGCTCCGAGGGGACCGCTCCCCACACCACATCCTGGATTAATTATCTTTTTAGAGTTGATCCTTCTGGCGAAGTTACTCCTCGAGCCCCTTGAACGCATGCAGAGGTAAGGGATCTGATGTCAAGTGTCAAGAAGTCGCGATCCAAGAGCGATATATTCGGGAGTCAAGCTGACTCTCTTAGTTATTTTTACTACGGGACCGTACAGATGTCGGAGAAGGCGCTTCTGGCTGGATTTTTAATGATATGGCTACGGAACTGCGTAGTCTCGGGAGGAGTGGGTTCTATCGAGAGGATTGGTCGTCATTTCATCCTCCCTGCAGTTAAACTCGTATTCGGAGTTAGATTGGCCCTCCTTCCTGCTATGGTGTGCAGCATACACCATGGTCTTCGAACATTCTCGTCCAAGGTTATTGCTCGTAAGAAGACTTTGGATTTTGAGCGCGTAGAACTGCCTTTCCACTACTTGATGGGGTGGTTGGTGATGCACTACAGGTCTTTGATGGGTCCTGGGATAGCAGAAGATGCTACCGATGAAGACGCTTTCCTCTTCAAATTGCATTGTCGGTCTTGGGAATACACCACTATGCCAGCTTGTCAAAGGGTGCTGGCGAGGGTGGATGGGTGTGACTTCTTCGTGTCTGTTCCTCCCTTTTCTGACGAGGACGTGAGGAAGGTACACCTTGACGGTACCGGGCCTTCTCACTTTCTATCTCCGGATATGCTTGCTTGGTTGCGCAATATCCGCCCCGCGTATCTGGTTTATCACAACCGAGATAGTGTGTATTTGTTACCTACCTAGTAGGTTTTCCCGCCAATTTGGTTATAGCCAGTTGTTCCTTGATTGTCCCAACCCTTGTTTGGGTTTTAAAGGCAGCGTTCTTGATGGCGTCCGAGCGTGGAATTATTATGAGGCTTATCATACTCGGGCCAGCTTCTCGGTTCCTGATGCTAAGGCGCCGAGAGAAATTTTGTACGTGGCTGCTTTGTATCACGTTATGGCGAACAAGCCTCCTGTCAACTTCGATCCGAGTACTAGTTTCATTGTGGGTACCGGTTTAGAGGAGAAGCCCAAGGGGGCCAAGGCTAGAAAGCAACTGGCGCTCCAGATTCCCCTCCCTGAATCAGAACCTTCCGGGTCGGCTGAGGAGGAGGATGATCATAATAGCGAAGACTCCCTTTCTGGTGGGGGTGATGAAGTAACGGATCAACCGCTTCCCACACCCGATGAACTGGCGGAAGATCCGTTGATTACTGCACAAGAGAAAGCAGTGAGAGAAGAACAGCCTTCGGCTGTGCCAGTTCCTCGCGTAAACGAGTCAGACACGAGTCTTCTGACGGTAGAACGACCTTTTCCGTGAAGAGAGCTGCCGTTAGGTCTCGCGCATTACTTATTACCGAGAAGGGTGAAGATACAGATGCTATTCTGGAGGTAAGACCAAGTCGTAGCCATCTCTTTGTTGTAGTTTTCTTTTCTCTTGGGGATATGACTTAATCACTTTACTTTGTAGGCGTCCGATGAGCCGACCTCTCCTGAATAGTCTACCACCCCTGAAGCTGATCCGGCCCTTGCTGCTTTGATTAGCGACATGTGTGCTGCGGTCCTTTCTGCGGGGGCTCTCTCAGTGGCGGCTAGAAGCTCCGAGGTTGCTGAGGTCTCGGCCCGGGGTGACGAAGGTTCCCTCGGACCCGTCTTCGAGACCGCTGATCTTCAACAAGGTGTCGTTGATCTCGGTGCATCCCCTCCCGAGGATGTAAGGGGGGAGGAGTCTGTTATACCTGACTCGAAAGCTGTTGGTGAAGAGGCTGCGGTGGCTGTAAGCGAACCTCGGCCTCCACACTCCTCAACTGGTAAGATAAGCCAGATATTGACTAGTGAGGGGGCTTATTTGCTCTACCAACATATCCTCCGGGTCAAATCGATTCATGGTTGCCTTCGCCCTGCAGGTCCTGACCCTTTACTTCCTACCGTGGATGTTCTTGGGGAAGGCTCGGCCTGCCGTGATACGGTAGAAAGGAGCGTTCCCCCTTCTTTGTCATCCTATGTTGAGGAGCCTCCTGCCAGCTCTAGGCCGACGGCAATGGGGTTAGCGATGGTCTCCGCCTCATCCTCTGCAGATTATACGGCTCCGGAGACCGACCTCTCGAGCTTGCTGAGTATTCAAATTTTGCAGGCTGCCGAAGAGGAGTTGGCCGCTATTCAAGCGTCCTTTCGTACGGAGCTGGTTTCTCTCGTAGCAGGAGCGGCAGATTCTGTTGCGTCTTCTTCGGTGTTGCCAGCCACGCTCCCGTTGACACCGGCCTCCACGGAAACTCTGAACGAGGTGACGCAGGACGTGGTCGATAGCTTCTATCATCATTTGAATAGGGGCGTAGACGCTGCCATAGGACGGGGGACCCTATTTTCTCTATCTCTCCGGTGCGTTCGGGGTCAAATTACAACCCTGAAGTCCCTTCCTGGCGGGGTAGGATTGGCTGCACTGCTGGAACCTAAGCTGACAGAAGCTGATCAGCTTGTGACCCAACTACTGGCGATACGACAGGCGGGCTTGCCTGCTGCGATTGAGCGGGAGCGTGGCTTCCTCATTGCTGCTCGAGATAGGATTAAGCTAGCCCGAGATACTGCTGGGCCAGTTGTACGGGGGAACCTTGATAAGTTCTCCGCTTCGTATGACCAGCTGGGTCGTAGGAGTCAGGCTTGCCGTGCTCGGAAAGAGTCCGCTTCTCGTGGAATTGCTGATACGAAGGAGCGGATTCTTGGGCTCCAGAGGCAATTGGCCTTCTTAGAGTCAGAGCTGGAGGCTACTCAGGCGGAGCAGGAGTCGATCGTTCGGGAGGCCGAGAAGGTTTCCCGATCTTCCGATAGCCTGGAGCGGGCTTTTAAGAAATTTGAAGATAACTGGCAGGCTCACGCTCATCTGGAGGATGAGGCGGTGCTGACCTACGAGGCAGAGCGTCGAGCCTCCCAGAGGTTTGAGCGGTCGGTTGCTTTGCTGACAGACCGTCTCAGGGCGTTATGTGCCCCAGAGCAGTGATCAGCCGTCTGTTTTCTTTTGCTTCTCTTTTTCTCTCTCTTTTTTTTGTAAGGGGTGTGATCCCCAATTGATGTAGTACGTTGAATTTTGAATAAATGAGCCTGTTTCAACTCATCATTTTTTTCTTGTACTTGTGGCGTCTGTGGAATTTGGACTTGCTGGGGGATTTATTTGTGGACCTGTTATCCTAGGCGTACCTAGGTTTTAGGTACGGATAACAAGTTTGGACAGGATATCCGGAACAGCCGTGGCAAAGTGGTCATGGATGTTCTCGGTGCTTAACAAAAAAGGAATGCCGTAGAGCAGCTGGGCTCCCGGGGCATGGTGCGGTAGTAGATTTATGCTAAGAAGCTTAGCAAAGGAATATTTGTGGACCTATTATCCTTGGCGTACCCTGGTTCAGGATATAGATAATAGGGTGAAAGGAAAACAAACATATTTGCTCAGAGGTCATGAGGACATGGCAAGCATGAGGGTTTTACCGTGGAACCTTCCTGCTCAGAGGTAATGAGGACATGGCAGGGAAGGTTTCACGGAAGATATTCGTGGTCAACAGCGGACATTTGTGGACCTATTATCCTTGTCGTACTCCGGTTGTGGGTACAGATAATAGGTCGAAAAGGAGACCGACATACTTGCTCAGAGGTAATATGGACATGGCAAGCATGAAGGTTTCTTCGACGGAGCCTTCCCACTCAGAGGTAATGATGACATGGCAGGAGTGGGCTCAATGAAGAGAGGGTACCTAGAATAACTCAGAGGTAGGAGAACGTGGAAGTTCTATGTGGGGGGCGGTTTGTTTTTGGTGGAAGTGAAAACGACTCAGAGGTAATGAGGACATGTCCGTTTTCAGAAATTTGTGGATCGATTACCCTTTTTGTGCACTAGAAGTACGGGTATTGGATCATGAGGGAGGATCTCTTTCGGGAAGCAAGTTCAGAGGTATAATCATACGTGACTTACTATCCGAAAGAGTGACCGGAATGTGAGTTCAGAGGCACCAGCGGGTACATAACTTGGTAAATTAACATGTTGAGAAAGCGGAAGTCCAGCGGCACCAGCGGGTACATGACTCGATAATCTGAAGGGGTTGTGGGGGTGAGTTCAGGGGTACCAGTAGGTACATGACTCGATAATCTTAAAATGTTGTGGGTGTGAGTTCAGTGGCACCAGCCGGTACATGACTCGATAATCTGAAATGCTGAGGGTGTGAGTTCAGTGGCACCAGCCGGTACATGACTCGATAATCTGAAATGCTGAGGGTGTGAGTTCATTGGTACCAGCGGGTACATGACTCAAAGACTTTGTAGAGAATGTCGTTTAGACATAATATTTCTTCAGGAACTTACCGTTGACGGGCACATGAGCAAGTCTCCGTTTTGCTTTACAAGGCGGTAAGCACCGTTGGAGAATACCGTCTCAATGATAAATGGACCCTCCCACTTTGGCTGGAATTTGCCGGCGGTCTTGTGAGTCATGACCATTGGCCTCCGGACTGCCAAGACGAGATCGCCTACCGGGAATGTTATGATTTTAACCTTCTTGTTGAAGGCTCCTGAGATGCGTGCTTGGTATAGCTCGATCATTTGCTGAGCTAGGAGGCGCTTTTCATCTAAGGCCTCTAACTCTTACAGTCGACGTCGGTAGTTATCATCGGTTGTCAATTGATGGGTGAGGATGACACGTAGTGAGGGGATCTGTGTCTCCAAGGGGAGGACTGCCTCACTCCCGTATACCAGGGAGAATGGCGTATTTCCAGTGGCTGTTCGGACCGTGGTACGATAAGCCCATAAGCACTCGCCGAGCTTCTCGTTCCAGTCGTGCTTGTTGGAGGAGACGAACTTCTTGAGCAGTTTGATGATTGTTTTGTTGAACGCCTCTGCTAACCCATTTGCTGTCGGGTTGTACGGCGTCGAGGCGATATTCTGAATACGGTGCTTATCGCAAAACCGATAGAATGCATGGCTTGCAAACTGTGGACCATTATCATGGATGATCCTTCGGGGCAGTCCAAAGCGGTAGATGACGTGGTGTTTAAGGAAGCTGATCACATTTGCAGTCTTAACTTCTTCGAGTGGGATAGCTTCCGCCCGTTTGGAGAAGTAATCAGTGATCGCAAGTATGAAGCGATGTCCTCGAGAGGAAGGTGGGGTGATTGGACCAATAATATCCATTCCCCATGCTTCGAATGGCCAAGACGCCACTGTCGGATGTAAAAATTCGGATGGTTGGTGGATGAAGTCCACGTGAACTTGGCAAGCTTTGCACTTTATAGCATAATCTATCGCGTCTGCCACCATTGTGGGCCAATAGTAGCCCATTCGGCGAAGGCGGTCTTGTAGTTTCGGGCCGGGCTGGTGGGCCCCGCAGATACCGTCATGGGCTTCTCGTACGGCTTCTTTGGCTTCTGTGTTTGACAGACACCGAAGCAGTAATCCGTCGTAGGAGCGGCGATACAGCATTTTCGTCTCTGTATCGTAGAAGAATCTAAGAGAACGCCTTCTGATGGAAATGGCTTCCTTTGGGTTCTCAGGCAGGATGTCGTAGACGACGAAGTCGATGAATGGTTGTCTCCAATCTGGGGCATCATCGATCGTCTGTGTAGAATAACTTGCGACGAATTACACATTATTTTTGGGGCAGACCAGTTCATGGCCTATCACTTCCACTGATTATCGATCATAATTCGGAACTGCTAGGGAAGCGGTGAGACCAGCTAGGGCATCGGCTTCAATATTTTGGAGTCTGGGGACGTGCCCGATGAAGAACCCCTCAAATGTCGAGATGATATTGATCGCTATTTGATGATAAGGGATCATGTCTTCATGGCGTACCTCGTACGAACCCCGGATCTGATTGACGATTAGTTGGGAATCGCCGTACGCTTCAAGGTATTCTACCCCCAGCTCTCTTGCAAGTTGGAGGCCAATGACCAGAGCGTTGTACACGGCCACATTGTTAGAACAAGGTTCAGAGAGGGAATAAGCGCGGTTAATCACCAATCCGGAAGGAGAGATTAGCACTACCCCGACTCCGACAACTATATTGCCTTTAGGTCCGGTCCTTGAAGCGCCGTCGAAGAACATTCGCCATATATTCTCGTGAGAGGTTGCATGTGAGTCGGCGACCTCATCTGGGATCTCTTCGTATATCCTGGAAGACTTCGAGCCTGGGTGGGCTGCCAAGAAATCTGCTAGGGCTTGACCTTTGACTGCCTTTTGGGGGACGAAGATCATATGATAAGGAGACAGCAATATTGCCCATGTAGCGAGTCGAGAGCTGAGTGCCCCTGGTTTAGTCATGAGGACCCTCAGAGGGTTGACTCGTGAGACCACATGTATCATTTGTCCGGTGACATAGTGTCGTATTTTCTGAATGGCGAACACCTGGGCGAGACATTCCTTCTCTACAGCGGTGTATCGGTGCTATAGTCCAATCATCATTCGGCTGAGGTAATATATGGCCTGTTCATGGCCTGCATCGTTATTCTGTGCCAGCAGAGCACCGAGGGAGTGTTCCATTGCTCGTACATAGAGCAGAAATGGTTTTCCAGGGACTGGGGCTACCAAGACCGGAGGATTTGACAGATATTCTTTGATGCTTTCGAAAGCACGCTGGCATTCTTCGTCCCATACGAATGAGACTCCTTTCTTCATGAGGTGTGTAAATGGTCGGCATAGCCCGAAGAGGTTGGAAATGAACCTTCTGATGTAAGCTAGCCTTTCCTGAAGGCCTCTGAGTTCACGGAAATTTCTCGGAGGACCCATCTCCATGATTGCTTTTGTCTTCTCGGGGTCTACATGGATACCCTTTGCAGTGATGATGAAGCCTAAGAACTTCCCGCTGGATACGCCCAGGAAGGACTTCGTAGGGTTCATCTTCAAATTATGTGTCCGTATTAGGTCGAATACCGTCCTTAGATCCTGCAGATGGTCTCCTTTGCTACGGCTCTTGACGGCTATATCATCAATATAGTACTCCATCGTCTTGCGTAAGTGGTCTCTGAAGATGATGCTCATAGCACTTTGATATATGGCGCCAGTATTCTTTAAACCGAAAGGCATGACTGTGTAGCAGTACGTGCCAATCGGTGTTCGGAATGATATATGCTTTTCGTCGTCGGGTGAAATCTTGATTTGGTTGTATCCCGAGAAGCCATCCATGAATGACATGCGCTCAAAGCCGCAGGTATTGTCGATCATGATGTCTGTGATAGGAAGGGGGAATTCATTTTTGGGACATGTCTCGTTCAGGTTACGGAAGTCGATGCAGATTTGAATTTTCCTATTCTTCTTGAGGACAGGTACTATATTGGCGACCCAGTCGGGATGTTGCTCCTCACGAATGAAGCCGCTGGCTATTAGTTTGTTGACTTCAGCTTCGATCGCGTCCATGATGCCTGGGCGGAAGCGTCGCTGTTGTTGTTTGACTGGCTTAGCATCTGGCCGAATATTGAGTTTATGACGAGCGATGTTAGGATTTAACCCTGGCATGTCTTCATAGCTCCAGGCGAACACATCAATGTACTCTCTGACAAGTTCTAACAGCGACTCCCGTTCTTTGTTGGTTAGGCTTTCACTGATGAAGATCGGTTTTGGAGAAGATTCGCTGCCGAGATCCACTTGTATGACCTTATCTTCAGTAGGAGGTTCTCTCAGTTCGAATCGCTTTTCCCATTGCGCATCTAATTGTTGGGCCCATGGCTCTAGCTCGAGAATTTCGGGGATGTCTTCGTCTTCTTCGTAAGCGTCGGCGAACGCCATGTTGACTGACATGACTTGTCTGAATATATCCCCGATGCTGGTATCTGAGTCGGAAGTTGGTGATCCGGTTGAATGTGACTGCCAGTCGCATTCTTCATCTGAACTTTCCGGGGTCGTAGTAGGCGTTACATACCCCAACCTGCATCGAGTTTTGTTATAGTAGTTCCGTGGTTTCCACGCCGGGACTGGCGGCTTCAAAGGTAATCGTCGCCCAGTGCCATAGTTCAATCCTGGCGTAGTCTCTAGATCATACCCATGTTTCTGCATGAGATATTTGGATTGAGGGCTATAGAGATACAGAGGCAGTCTCCCGGCATCTGACCCGAGGTCGACTTCTTCTATGGTGCGGGGATGAGGGTTGTTCGTCCGGCCGAAGATGATTGGATGATCTCCTTCCTTGTGTATTCGGTAAGCGTCTTCTACTGGAGTAAGCTGGATTACGGTGTACACATTTGTCACCTGTGTGTGTAGGTGAGCGCCTATACCGTGTTCCATAGCATACATCGTACATAGCTTATTGAGCTCGGTGTAGTTCAAAGATAACCCTTTATTGATGAAGTAAGGTATCTTTTCTAGGGGGATTACATCATCGGTAGAGGGGACATTAGTGTGGGCAGCCACATACATGGCTAGCTCCGGTTCCTCTTCGGCTACCCCCTGTGTGAACGAAGACTGAGAGGACGACCTAGGAAGCTTGATCGTCAGTGGTCCAGTTGATGGAGCAGAGCGTGGAGTCGTTGGCAGACTGGCGACCCCCAGTTTGGCATTCGATGTGGAGCGAGGAGTGGCTGGTTCGCTGGAAGTGTCAGACCTTGCATCGAAGCGACAACCTTTCTTGGGAAGGCGTATTGTCAATGGCCTGTCCGCGGGGTTGATCTTCTCTGTTTGTGGTTGACTGACTCTTGGTAACCGGATGGTTAGTGGCTCCGTTGTGGGTTTTGGCACTTGACTGGATCTAGGCAGCCGGATTATCATCTGCTCCTCTTGCGCCGAGCGGCTGATCGCGTCCTTCCGCAGAGTGGCGGTGAGGGGTACAAACTTGCCCGGTTTGCGAGCTTGGAGGTGGATCGTCAGGGGTCCTTCTGATCCCGTGGCTGTCTCAGTATGAGCTTGTGCGTCTCCTTCATCCAGGTGCCTCTTCGACTTTTCGTATAAACAGGAGTCCGAGTAGTAAGATTCGACCCCTTTGAAGGGATCGATGTCAGCAAACTCTGTCTTCACGAAGCCGTATTTGTCGACATATTTGAAGCACTGGTGTAGCGTGGAAGGCACGATCATATAATCGTGTATCCATGGGCGCCCCAAGAGGATGTTGTAAGAAGTGTCTGCATCTATGACGTAGCAGGTGACCTCGGATTGGAGATCGCCAATCTGACACTTCAGACGAATCTTCCCGATAGGGTAGCTCCTGCACGAATTGAAACCGCTGATGGCGGTGCTTGTAGGTGTTAGGCGATGCATTGGGATGCGGAGATGATATAGCAGACCTTTCGGGATGATGCTTATGGAAGAGCCAGGATCAATATGCATCCGATCCACCTTCGTCGCCGATGTATCCCGTGTAGTATAGCGGGCGATCATGTAAGTTGATTTTGATGAGCATGTCCTGCGGAGTGAAGACGATGTTGGGCATTGCTCCCGTGCAGGCACTATCTTGGAGATCCATGGGTGAGTCCTCCCCAGTGAGGTTAGATTGAGCGAGATAGGCATCGGCATTTTGGAGTGCTTCGCTCAATGCAATACGAACATCTTTGGAGAGCCTCAGGAGTTCATATAATGACAATTTGGCCGGAGTGTTAGCCAATTGTGCTAAGATATCAAAGTTGTAGGGCCTCTCTAGCCCTTGGGCTGCGTCCTTTCGGAGAGATTTATCGAAGCGAGTCTTCTTCGGCCTAGGCTTGTCGGTCGTCGAAGGCTGAGCCGGTCCCAGAGCATCAGTTGCAGTGGGTTGATGATTTTCAGCTGGACTATCAGCCACAGGTTGGGATTGCGCTCCGGACCGCGTGACGACGGCTGTAGCTTCCTCGTTATCTGCTGAAACTGTACGGCAGGTCTTGATTTTTCCACTCTTTTTGTTGGTGGGAGATGGTGTGGGCCGAGTCACTTCTGACACCAAGTCTGGATGGACCCACATGACCTCTCCTCGTGAGGTGGTGAGAGGTACTAGACCAGCAGCTTGTTCTCGGGGCGGAGAAAGATTGGTAATCTCCATTATCGCGAGAGGGACGGGGATTACCCCGTCTTGAGTCTCCGTCGGAGGGAAGTTGCCGAACTGTACGGACACCATATTAGCTACTACGGTTACCTCTTCGAAGTCGATGGCCAGAGCGTTTGAATCGATGAGGCTTTGGATGTACCATTTTAATTGGTAGCAGTCATGTGTAGCGTGGTGTACATAACGGTGGTAATGGCAGAACTTCGGGTTCTCCAAATCAGCCGGCCGAGGCTCCCGTCTTGGAGGAGGAAGCTGAATTCTACCTCCTTGTATGAGCATGTCTAAGATAGGCTTGACGTGGCTGTCTTCGAAGGAGTAATCGATTTGCGGCCATTGTTTGTCTACGGGCTTCGGCTCAGGTTTTTGTGTTGTATCGGCCACCATAGCCTGCTTTCCTTTGATGTCCCGATTGTTGGAGGGGTTATCCCCATTATCGTTGTTGAGACGCTTGCCCTTATTTTCTCCTTCTGAGATGTGCAACCCCAGTTGGCGGGCCTTCTTCAGTCGTTCTTCAGCGCTTGTGGCGCTGATGATGAATGCCTTCCAATCTTTGAATTGACTCTCGTCCATCCAGAGACTGATCGTTGGAAGCAATCTCTTTTGGCAGATTTCGATCAAAGAAGAATCCAGATTCCCGGAAGGCAGATTCATAGCGGTCTGGCGGAACCGCTCGATGTAGTTCCTTGTTAGCTCCTTCTCCCCTTGGACGACGTCCCTGAGAGTGGACATAGTGACGTCTTGTCCTACTTCATAGAACCGTTCCAAGAACATGCGCTTGAAACCGGCGAAGGAATGGATGCAGTTGTCCGGTAGATTGCGGTACCAATCAAAGACGACTCCTTCCAATGCTCCAATGAATAACCGTGTGAGGATCGTATCTTCATGGGGCAGATGGTCGGTGGTGACCTCAAAGTAAGTGATGTACCGACTTGCTGAGATTTTGCCATCATATGGGTTGATGTTGAACGGCTTATATCTTGGTGGAAATGGAACATCCCTCCACTCAGCAGGGTATGGTTGCCGTATTCTGAGATCTTGAGCGTTTTCTCGGGCATGAAACATGGCACGGAGCTCCTGGACCTCTCTTCTTACTTTTTGGGTCTCATCAGTCGCGGCGGGGGCTGTTATTTCGGAAGGATTATTGCTCGGGTTTGGTGCCGTTGAGTTCGAATCTATATTGACCGTGGGGCCCGTATTTTTTTGACCAGGCGCTCCTCCTTGTAAAGTGGACAGGGCCGCTTTAATCTCGTCTACAGACTTGACCAAAGCAAGTAATATGGCTTCGAGACTGTCGATGTACTGGCGATCACTGGAACCACCTTGATCGCTGTCCGTCATGAATACCGTCCTTACGTGAGGAGTGATGGAAGGAACGGTGGAGGATGTGCCCTCTGAGTCGTACCCATGCACCGAGAAGTCATCGGGATAGGTGGGGATGTTCTCTTCGGGCTCGGACTCGAAGGGGATGGTATCCCCAGCTTCAGAGCTTGCCTTGTCTTGAGAGTTACGGATGTCCTCGGGGGCATTAGCGTCCGTTGCTCCTAATGGAAAAGTTGTTTGTGCGGACTCGGTTCCTTGGAACATCGGATTGTTGCGGATGTTCGGAGGAATGCTACCCCCAGCTCCTTCCACCCCCAGCGATGTGGATGATGAATTTCCTATCGCGATAAATTTCGTCTTTGAACGGGTGTGTTGGAACACACCAGTGGAGGACAACCGTTTAGACGACAGTTTCTTAGTTGTAGTGGTTGATATCTTCAGACTGGAGACGCTCGTTTTCTTCCTCCTCTCTTCGGCGGGAACTTTTGAGCAAAATTGCAGGAGACAACAGGAGGTGCCTCATCTTCTGAATTCGGGTGCTGTAGCCTTTGGAAGGCAGATGGCCGAGCTTCCGTCATTGCCGCGTTGTTGTAGCAGCAATTGACGATGATTTGGGTGCAGCGATGTCCAAGCGAGGACTCTTTGCACACCGACACTCCTTCTCTTTCCTTGCATTTGTAGAGGATCGTTTCTTGCAGGTCAGAGGAGCCACTCTGTCTGTTTGCCATGGGGGGCTGGACTTGAGCAGTTGTATACAACTTTCCATCCGAGGCCCGTGTGATAGTCAACGGGACGCTCCGATAGTCAGAGGTTGGGACAGCTGACTGGGCTCGATGAGCCCGCGCTGCCCTAGACTTCCTCCTTTTAGCACTCGTGGGTACGTAATAGGAGGAGTCCAAGTTGAATGCCACAGAGTCTGGCTTATCATACAGAGAATCATCGGGGTCGGGACCGTATGAGAGGCGGTCGAAGACCGATCGAGAGAAGCATGGAACGGACGCTATGCTGCTAGAGTTGGGTATCGTGCAGGCTGTCTGTATGCGGTCATCTTCTGCTGTCGGATGAGTTATCTTTGGGCGGCTAGGAGCCACGACCGTGCAGGCTGGCCGCATGCGGTTGGCAATAGTGGCCGTATGGGTTTTCTGTAATCGACTGACTCATGTAGCCTCATGTGTTTCACCCCTGTGATTGGCGACCGTAGCTGCATAAACTATGCGGCTGCCAGATGTGACCGCATGATTCTTCCTCATGCGGCTAGCGACTGTGGCCGCATGGGCTTTGTCCATGCGGCTAGCGGATGTGGTCGAATGAGCCTTTTTTACTCGGCTAGCACCCCTATACGGCTCAGTTTGCATAGAGTTCCTCTTTGCCCCTGCAAGTCCAGCATCATAGTATTTTCTTCTGCCAGACTTGGGGACAGCAGAGTTGTCTACGGTCTGAAGTGGGGCCGCAGAAGAGTCCTTCTCGCCGTCTTGAGCAACAGAGGGTACACCGTCGGGGGCTTGGGGAGGAGCAAATGATTTTTGCCTCCACTCTCTGCGAGCCTTTGTCGTGCGGGTGCGCTTCTGGACTGGGCCAGCGCTTCCTTCAGAGAGCATCTCCTCAAACGCTTGTTGGTCGAAGCGGACGACCATCTTTTATTGCGTGGAGCCAAGCTTGGCTGCATCCGATTGCGTCACCAACTCCTCAGCCGTGGAGAAGTTAGTCCCCAGCAGAGTCGCCATCGTGTTTGCCATTGATTGTAAAAGTACAGAACAATTATCGGAGGACTGAACTTAGACTCACAATACAAACTTGCTTGTACAAAGAAAGCCTAGGAACGAAAACCTAGGTACAGCAATCTAAGTACAATTGTTTATTTTAGATTCTGGGGGGTATTGGGGGGTGACGATAGAGGCTCGGGAAGGCGACGGCAGCCCTGCCTTACTCCTTGGACGATCGGTATGCAGCCTTGGCTCCTTGTGAGAAGATGGTTGGCGTTGACGAAGAAGTGCTCTTTTTGCTCTTCTGTTGCTCTCCTGGCTTCTCTCTCTCTCTGTGTATTCTCTCTCTGACTCTGTATATTTTTATTCTTTTGTTGCCGGTCCTTTTTTTTGCAGAGAAATGATGCTGGCTATTTATAAGAGTGGAGTATGATCATTAGGGTTTGCTAATGATCATTTGTTTGGAATGTCGGCGCTCCCTCAATCTATCTGAACCCTTGATCCTGATTACAATGAATCTATGCCATTAATGCGGATAGCACCGAATCTTGTGAGCAGTTAATGTTAACTGCTTTAAATCTTCATGATTAATTATATCAATGCCCGATTGCTCGCCACATGTCCAGTTGGCTTTATGATAAATGATATGCATTGATCTCGGTAATTATGAGGATGACGTCAAATATATTTGTTAGGATTCGGTTAGATCCTCGATTGATTCGATGCCACGTGTTTTAATCGTGGGTCCAGCCAGAGCCGCATAGGATGGGCGACACTTGAACCGCAGGGAGATACTCCTCGTGAGCCGCATGGGATAATGCTTTATTGAGCCGCAGGTGATGAACTCTCAATGAGCCGCATATGTATAGTCTCTGCGAGCCGCATAAACTAGCGTTGCCTTGAGCCGCAGGGAATGAGTTCTCAGGGAGCCGCATGTACAACATTGTGTTAGGCCGCAGGGACTGGACTCTTGGTGGGCCGCATATGGCTGATTGCCACGTGGCAACCTGGGACTTCTGACAGATCGGGTCAGAGATTTTTCTCTTTTCCTGAAGAGTCTGTCATTATGGCAGAACCATTATGACACTTTATGTCAGAGCCGTCACGGTAGTCGAGTCGTGTCAGAGCATTAAATGAGGCCACTTACTCAAATGGCCAGCTGTAGGGAGGGATCCCAAAGGGGGATATGGCGTCGACCGGGCCGCATATTCCTGCTGAACCGCATACACTCTCGAGCCGCATGAGACTGAGAGTCTTCTTTGAATCGCATAAGGCAGCTCCTGCAGGAGCCGCATGGGCTTCTTCCCAGAGCCGCATGGACCATTACTCTGATATTTTCCATGCTTCTACACGGAGCTACAGGAGCTTCGGATCAGACCACAGACGATGTATCAGTGGAGCAGTTTCCACTACCACCTCCTCAGTTTCCTTTGCTGCCTCCGACGGTGATGTTTGATGGTGCCCAGGTGGTGGTCATGTTCTAGTAGTTTTTGGAGGCACAGAACCATCAGGCTGTGCAGTTTCGAGCTACAGTCATGGATGCCCTCAGGACCCAAGAGCCGGCTCTACTAGCACCAGTAGCTCCTCCATCACCAGCAGCACCGAGACCAGGGACTGCCAAGGATTACCAGAACCTCTGTCCGATGGATTTCTGGGGCCACGAGGGGATTGTTTATGCTGATGAGTGGTTGGAAAATGCGGATAGGACACTGAAGATGGCGCGGATCTCAGATGACCAAAAGGTGGAGGTGGCGAGCATGCGACTCTTTGATTTGGCCAGAGCTTGGTACCGGAAGGACCCCCAGTTAGCTGAGCCCCAGGTTACTTGGACAGATTTCAAAACTCTGTTCAAGGAAAAGTTTTTCCTCGATGTAGAGCGGGATAAGCTTCGAATGCAGTTCGAAGTATTGCAGCAGGGGACTATGACAGTGGCGGAGTACACGTCAGAGTTCACCCGACTCAGTAGGTTCATAGAGAACCTAGTCCGTGCACCAGAGGAGAGGGCTTGGAGGTTCAAGAAAGGCCTCACCTGAGAGCTGCGGCATGCAGTGGCTATCAGCCAGGCCATGACTTACTCGAGCATCCTCAAGACCGCTCAGGCAGTTGAGAAGGAGATGGACCCGAGGCCCAAGAGGGATAGGGACATCGGCAGCAGCAGTTACCAGGCACCGACAAAGAGGGTACAGATACAGACTCAGACGAGGCAAGTTCAGCAGGTTCAGCTCCGTCCAGCCAGAGTTCATGCAGATCTGCCACAGAGGCAGCAGTTGGCAGTCACTTACAACTACTGTCACCGTCCAGGACATTATTACGATGAATGTCGCAAGAGGTTGAGGCTTTGCTTGTTCTGTGGATCACCTGCTCACCAGGTCAGAGATTGTCCAGAAGCCACTGAGGGACGAGCACGAGGAGCATCGGGATCCTAGTAGAAGGACTTAACTCTTCATGTCCAGCAGCCGCAGGAAGATCAGCCAGAGGGGCGAGTCTACCTTATGACAGCCGAGGAAGTGGAGACCATCCCGATCCTGGACGAGTACTGACGTCCCGGAGGCACTTGTGGATCACAACCTTTCTTTCGATGTTCCTTTTGCATTTCTTTGTTGTTTCTTCATTCGAGACTTGTTTTACAATCTCCCTATCTTACTGTTGTTTCATAGTACCTAGTAGCTACATGTTGATTTTTTATTGTCTCTTGGTACCCAATAAAATTTTGTTTCTAAAGAACAGATACTAGCACTCTCTTTCATGATTGAGAATTTTCTTAAACTTCCTTGAAACTCTTGGATAAAGTTGAGAAAATATTTGACAACCTACTATGACCTGGATTATGGAGATCGTGGGTCCACTGCAGCTAGCTGTACATTGGCGAGGCAGGGGCTCTGAGTCAAAGTAAATACGGGTATTCTCAGGTTCTCAGATATTATTGAAGCTAAGTCCTAAATTTATTTTATATCGGATAAAGTTGACAAAATATCTCGGTAGTCTACTATTATCAGGACCATGGAACCGAAAGTTCACTGCAGCTAGATGCATACTGGCGAGGCAAGAACTGTAGGAAAAGTGATGTCAGATATGAAGATTGTCGGGTAATATGGAGACTACTATCCATTGATTCCATTTTTGAACCACTTTAAAATTTTGTCAACTTCAAAATTTTGTATTGGATTATCTTGATCGTGTCTAATCGTGCCATCTGAAATTTTGAAGATAAAATTTTTCTAAGGGGGGTAGATTTGTAACCCCGCTTTTCCGAATTATTAAAATTTTATATTTTTTGGGATTTTATAATTTAGCCTTATTTTATTTTATGGTTTGTTTATGAGAAATATTTAATTGTTTTACCTACTTTTATAATACAATTTTCTAAATGGTTATTAATTTAGAGCAATTTGAATTTGGTTTCAAAATTTAGCTTCCCTCCATTTGTAACAACCCATAACAGTTTGTAACCAATTTCTAACTGATTTTTTTGTATTTTTGCAATTTGTGAAAAGGGGAGGGACTTCTGGGATTAATTTCATTGGGTGGAAGGGCTTATGTGGAAATATTCCATTTTATTAGGTTTTTCTGTAAATATCTATATTCTTCCCTATTTAATTTCTTTCTTTCTCTCTCTCTCTCTCTCCTCACATTGTCATTTCCCATTTTTCTCTGTGAAGAATCGACAGGAGCAGAGCTTCTCAAAAATTCCTTTCTCTCCTATTTCTCTTTTTCCCTGGCCGAGCTAACCCTAACCCTAACCCAAATTGCTTTCATGGCGCCAGCGGTGGATCCGATGGCCGGCGTCTGAGCTCTCTTTCCGACGACTCCGGCGACGGGCGGCCTTTCTCCGTGCAGCGACTGAGCCACTTCGGCAGCGGCCGCGAGCGACCTCTTCGACGACGGCGGAGATCCTGAAGCGATGAGCCTCCGTCGCTAGCTCCGGTCTTGGCGAAGGCCACTTCACCATCTCCTCCATGACGAGCAGAGCAGCGTTTAGGCGCGACTTCACCTCCGGCCACGGTGAGCAGCATCCGACCGTTCCCGACGACGTACGGATCGACCCTCCGACGATTTCTTCTCACAACAACTAGGTGAGTGTTATTTCCATTTTCTTCAGATCTAGATTTCTTTCGTGAGAATTTTGATATCGATTGGTGTTAGTTTCCTTATTGGTTTGGAATTCGATCAGGACAATTGATCGGGAATCAGTGATCAATTGGGAGAAGACTGTAATAGCTAGATCCGTGTCCAGCCCTTGGGATTGTGTCTATACTCAAGGATTTTGTTCCAGTTTCACTCAGGTAATGCCCTAACCTTCTTATTGCTAGAAGAACATTGTTTCATACCTAGATTTGACTAGGAGTAGTCGGGATGCAGGATGTTGATGATTGTGTCCGATACTAGTTCGTGTCCGATATCGGTTGATACTCGTGTGAGTGTCAGTAGCTATGGGTTGGATGAGATAAGTGCAGTAGAACAAGGAATAGCAGTTCTTAGTGTGGTGTTGGCGAGGCAGGGACCAGGTCTGAAGTAGGGAGGTTCGCGTGCGTGTCCGTGGGTGATGGAGTAGAAGGAAGCTGGAGGAGTCTGTGCTCAAGGCTTGGGGTCTGTTGGTGTAACTGCACTTTTGATTTCAATCATTATCTAAAACATTGATTTAATTGTTATAATTTGGACGTTGATTCAAATATGTCTTTGATTGGTTATTAGAACTTCTGGTTTCCTGGATCCTTCTTCCGATTGGAAGTTCTCTGTTTGTCTTGAAAATTTTGTTTGCTTCAATTTTCCTAAAACTTGTTTGAAATTAGTGTTGTGTAGATTTTGAGGAATTAATTCTTTATTGTGTTTTAAACCAGAACTCTGGTTTGAATATTGTTAACTGTTGTAGGCTACTTCAGTTAAGTTTTGGTGTTAAGATTTTTGGGTTGAACTGGGATCAATGGAGGATGTGGGGAGGAGCAGTACTCGATGAGGACTGGATTGTGCAGTCGGTTTTGGAGTTATTGAACACTTGATTTTGGAAATTTTGAACATTTGAGTTAGTTTTCAGATTGAATGGTTTGTAAACTCCTATTTTTCGATATGCTACAGATGTGGAATGGGTTACTGAGGACGAATACTTGGTTTGAGCCTGTTTAATGCTTTCGAAGTTTTCTTGTGAAGCTACAGTTCAGTTGAATTTTTCCTTTGAGTTATCTTCTGTCAAATTTTGATTTCAAATTTGGGAGTAGCCGTTAGGTTTGAGTTATACACTAGATTTGGCTTAAGTATATATTTGCAATTGAAGTTTATGTACACCTTGTTTTGTTGCGTTCATAGATCAGGTTGGGAAATGGGCAGGTTTGCTGATGCAGTTGCTGAGTTTACCTAAAAATTCTTAGGCTTAGTTGTGTTTGGACTTTTGTGGCAATTGTTGGGGTTCTGCTTGTGTTGGGTCTTTTTTTGAATTTATGTTTGGTATAGGCTGGGTGATGGCCAGGTTTGAGTACAAGTTGATTTAAACATGTGGAAGAAATCTGTTGGGCCATGGGATAACCTATTAAAACTAGGGCAGACAATTCAAGTGGAGGTTGGGTTTAATTGGTTTAGGCCTAACAGGCTATGCCTTGGGTTGCTAGTAGAAGAGATTAGTTGGACTATGTCTGGACCAGGCCAGGGAGATTATTTGTTATGTAATTTCTAATAGTACGTTGCTAATAGCTCTACCTCTATATGTTCCTAAGTAGAACTTATAAATCAATATTGTTTTGCTGCAATTTATACTAGGGTTATTCTTGCTGAATTGCTTACTAATATATTTATATAAATAGCTTACTAATCATTATTTTCTAACTATTAATCAACAGAGTAATTAATTAGTAGATTTATAAATTAGGAATAAAATAATGTTAGATATATAATGTTTAGAACTTAACAACTTGTCCCCATTACAAGGAGGATATACAGATTTTCTTCTTCATTCTTAATCTTTCCGAGCAAGGCAAGTACACCGACTCGATCCCTTTACTCTGTATTTCTGTCTTGCTTCATGTTCTCATATTGACACGTTGTACACACGACTGTTCATTGTTCACCGTTCATTGTTTATAGTTCATTGTTCTTTACTTGTACATTGGGGTGGGAAAATACTACAGATATGTGACCAATCCTATTTTAGCTAGGCATTGACTAATAGCTTAGGTCTCACATCGTGCACGTGGGACTCTAAGCCGTACCATTATTCATGTACTCATTGTTCATTGTTTACCCAGCCGATCACGTACTCTGATAGTTATTTCACTTGCATGTTACACTGATAGTTTAGTTCATTATTTCTGGATCTGGTACTATAGTTCATCGTTTTTTCTGTACTACAATTTTATGTTCCTGTCTTGTACCATAGTTCATATTGTGACTCTTTTCATGCATTTCAGTTTACATTGTTTAGTGCTTCTTGTCGGGGTTGTACTTTGCTCTTTTCTTGAGAGGATACGTTGCAGGTATGCTTGAGGATGTTGTTCCACCTCTATGGGCCAGAGCCCGAAGCCAGGATAGAGTTGTGCCACATGATAGATTTAGATTGCAGAGATATAGTTAGACTTTTTCTTAGATTTGTTTTAGAGTTATCATGTATTGTATTGAGGATTCAGGATTGTATAATTTTATTCTGGTTATCGAATTTGTCTCCGGTTGACATTGTATTGACTTATGGATTGTGGTTATTCTGGGAACGTGTATAGAAGCTGTATTGTTTTATGTATCTTGTATCTTGGAGTTTTTCTTAGAATTGTACAGCTTACTTCGTCGTGTCCATCGACGAAGGCTGGGCGTGTCCGACTCGTGTCCAATTATTCGGGAGCGGGTCGTGACAATCTCAACCCTTCATGCCTCGAGAGTTTGATCTTGAACCCGATACTGGGAGAATACCGCTCTACCTGTAAAATCCTCAGGCTAAGTACTTCATGCAAAAATAGGGGTACGATATGGAGGCTACCCCAGGTCTGAATTACGGCAGCGGTCGACGATCGCCTCTGCAGCTGTCAACTCCGACATTATTATGGCAAATTCCTGAAGAAATACTATGTCTAAAGGACATGCTGGTACTCCATCAAAACCATCACATCTTCCTGAGTGGCGAGTCTTGTACAATAGTACCGCTGAACTCACACTCCATCACATCTCCCTGAGTAGCGAATCACGTACGATGATACCTCTGAACTCACACTCTATTGCATCTTCCTAAGTGGCGAGTCATGTACGATGATACCTCTGAACTCCCACTCTAATGCTTTACCTCACAGGAGTCTGCCCAGTTCATCATTATCCCTGAAAAAACTTCCTGGTCCTGATTATCGTGTGTCATGTCCATATTACCTCTGATACCAATAATCTTCCGACTTAACACCTGTACCCCAACCCGGGATAAATGACACGGTGTTAAGACCACAAAACCTATCACCTCTGTTGGATTTTGTTTCAAATCTATTACCTGCATCGCCAGTGCGCAGAAGGGTAATAGGTCCACAAAAGTTATCCTAATCTATTACCCACACCACCAGTACGCAGAAGGATAATAGGTCCACAAAACTTATCCTAATCTATTACCCGCACCACCAGTGCGCAGAAGGGTGATAGCTCCACAAAACTTATCCTAATCTATTACCCGTACCGCCAGTGCGTAGAAGGGTAATAGGTCCACGAAAGTTATCCTAATCTATTACTCGCATCATCGGTGTACCAAAGAGTAGTAGGTCCACAAAATATCATTCAAATCTATTTGCTCGCATTTTTAGATGCACAAAAGGACAATAGGTCCACAAAATTTCCCAACGGGAAAAACAACCACGTCCATATTACCTCTGAGTTGTTTTTCCATCCATCACAAACAAACTACCCAATACATGGAGCTTCCACGTCCATATTACCTCTGAGTTGTTATATGTATCCTCATTAGGCCCACTCCTACTGTCACGCCCCGCTCCCGTAGGAGCGATCGTCCTCGCTAAGGCGTGATGCCGCACGAGCCTAGCTTGCGCTCGTGCAAGGCAGTTTCATAATGGCCGATTACATCGGCGGCGACGGGGTCGTCGCACAGAAGTCCCAAGCAGATACATTGAAACATGCAGCGGAAATTAGAACAAAAACACATGAACACAAGTCATTCAAAAGAAGCTCTTTATTGATATTGAATACAAGATTACATTTGTGGGCGCAAGGCCAAATTATAAATTCTCTCATGCTCAATTTTCTCTCATTTTACCAGTCACTCTGCTCTCTCTCATCTCTCGATACAAATGCTTGAACCAGCGGAACCTTCGGAAGGCGATGTCCATACATTATGTCCTGTATAAGTCTTCGGTTCCACGCGGCCGCACGCTTCGAAATCGCCAAGGAACTCCGTGCCTCGACGCATCCAAGCGAGCTCCGCGCCACGAGCTTCTACCTGTGCCTGCACATGAACACTGTGTGGGTGTCAGTACTCAACTGTACTGGTGGAGTGAGCTCCTCGCCCACCCATACAAAACCTACACGTTCATTTACTTTGTGCAGCTTAAATCCCTTTCTATTGTCTTTCTAGTCTTGCCTTAGGATCAGTTTTAAGACCACGGACGCCTTGGCATATTTGTGTATGAGGACCATCCCGTGCTTGTACCACAACGTGAACTCATACTTTACTTCTAGACCCCCTTTTCGTGCCAACAACGTTAACCTATCAAGTCGTGCTTGCCTTTTGGCCAAAATCAGAGACGCAACTACGTGATGAGACTTCATTCCCGTGTGACCGTGCCACAAACCCTTGCTGAGGCCGTGCCTCGCAATTCTGTAAGACTTAACCATTTTGCCGCCTCGCGGCCCTTGATACTTTGATCACCAACTGACCCAATCGAGACTTGTGAACTTAGTGTCGCTCAACCAACTTGCCTTGCGGCGATTCCTGACTTAAACTTGCGACAACTCAATCAAATTTGTGCAACTCTATGCCAACATCTTAAGACCCGACGCCACAACTCGTGCCGAAACACGACACCTACGTTGAAACCAAATCTTAGGCCCAACGTTGTGCTTTGACTTGTACTCACACCTTCAACTCGACTCCTTAATAGCGCACTCAATACACGACTAAATCCAAGGCACACTCGCGGTTTGCCGCCATCATGCCGACATCTATATGAACTTGGTCACTAGCACGACAAGCTATCTTGGACCTCCATTGGATATTAGGGTACGTTCGTCAAACGAGGCGCGATCTCGCCAAATTTCCCCTAATAGCAATCCTACGGCGCACCCCTTGGATCAGGTCGCACACCATCCAAGGGTCCCGTAGTCCCGTGGTTCCTCCTAGGCCAGATCGGTCCCGTGGCCGCGGCAACCGTCTGAGGAACAATTCTCAAATCCATGTGCACCGGTACACAAGTTGTCCAATGACCATGCAGACTCGACCCACTTCTTCATTTTAGGACCGTTTGGTTTTCTTTACTTTTATTGTTTTACTATCTTTTGAGTTCCACATTCAAGACTTCATCATTTAAGACCCCTCGACGACCCACGGTCGCGAGCATTCTTTCCATGTTACCGTATCATTTCATTCAACTCAGTAATGCCTATTCGATAGTCTTTTCTCCAAAAACTCATTAAGTCGACCGTGGTTCATGCCTTAACGCTAAGTCCGAGCATCGTGCCTCAAACCGACTTACATTCTACGCGACGCTATCGCCCAAGTCATACCTCATATGACGGGCCTTGGGATCATGGGACTATTTAACTTGACAACCGCAGAAAGGACGGGACAGCACTTGGAATAACTTAGGTTGACCGGCATAACTTTGCCTAACTCACTCAAGCCTACAACTTAACCCGAGGGACGAGCAAAGGCTATGCCAAGCCTTGCATTTCGGAAACGTGCATGCTTTATCGAGCATTTACGCGGACGACGCCTATGACTTAGGCAAGTTTATAGTTTTGTGTCGAAGACCAACTTTCCTTCTCCCAAGCCACGGGACAAAGGACCGAGTGTCATTTTCAAAGCACGTCGTGCACCAACTCTAAGCCGACCGTGGGACGTTTTCCATGCTCTAACTCATTTTGACCCATCGGGATTATTCCCTTAGCTATGTGGATTCGTCTCTTTTATTATTAAGCCTACTTGTGCAAGTTAAAAACACGATTTATTATGTGAAGGCAAAGATGAGGCAAGTTGACCGAAACTACCCCACCTGAACGAGCGGTCGTCTTGACCGAGCGAGCCTTCGAGCAGCCGTTGCAAGGCTAAGTTCCAACGCCGTCGGCGTTTCGATTCCTCCGATTGACTTTCCGGGACGGGACACTACACCTACCACGTCCCCATTACCTATGAGTAGGAAGGCTCTACTTTAGACCTATATTTACCACGTCTTCATTACCTCTGAGTAAATATGTTGGGTTTTCTCTCTACTTATTATCCGTACTCACACCCCCAGTACACAAAAAGGATAATAGGTCCATAAATGTCCTCTGTTGACCACAAATGTTGTATTAGGTCCTCTAGTACATGCACCCCTTCTTCACAATCATATGCTTCTGGAACCCAGTTGTCCCGTGGCATTCATTACCCGTTACGTAGAACTTTTACGCCCATATTACCTCAGAGTTGTTCTATGTATCCTCATCTGAGTCGACTCCCACCATATCCTCATTACCATCAACCCCATATTTACCATGTTCTTACCACCTCTGAGAAATATGATGGTTCCCTCTATCAACTTATTATCCGTACCTAAAACCAAGGTACGCCAAGGATGATAAGTCCACACAAAATCTCCAGCGAAAGTACCCAAACCTATAACGTCCATGCTACCTCTGATAGGATTGCCACACCAAAACAACTCTACTTTCTATGTTTCTTATTCAAAGTATTCCAAATTTCCAATTTGAAAACTTTGAAGGGGGGCTTGTAGAAGCATGGAAAATATTACTTTTAGTCCCACATCGGAAAGGAGAAGAAGAAAGGGCTCACTCCATTTCTATAAATAGAGCTCCCTTGCCTCCTTTGAAAAGTGCACCAACTTCCCTTCCCTCCTTCCAACTTGGACTCTTCCTACTACGCACATTTGGGTGCTAAGTCGAAGAACTCTAGAACAGTGTGGGCTCAACAAGCCTAGTCAACTGTCCAAGCTGCTGACCGACAACGAACACCGTTAACTGTTACACGGACTCCTGATGAAAAGTTATATAGAACCACCCGCATCCAATCCTACATGCAGAACATACAAGATATGATCGAGCACAGTGTTTTACTAGCCTCAGATCAGGAAGCAAATATGATGGTCCCAAAAGTCTTCCTACAACGATCGAGAGCAAGTGCTTTTACTAGCCTCAGATCAGGGAGAAAATATGATACCTACGGACCCGGGCGCTCAGGATACCTGGGACCACAAAACAGATACAAAGGTAGATCAATCTGCTCTCAACTTGCGAGAGGTGGTCATTCACAAATACAAGAAGAAAGAAGCAACCTTGGCGTGCGATGAGCCCTTTCCAGAACATCACTGCACCCAAGCCATCATCAACTACCGCTGCCACAAGATAGTGGCTCTACTATCAAGGCAGTCTGTGTTCTAGCGACTGCGACCTACTGTGCCTTTCCAACATCATCTCGGAAACATAATGCCAATTGAAGATGATGTAACGGCTTGCTCTCAACTAGATGCATTACTCAAATGTTTCAGTCAGGCGTATCGTCCCAGTCAAGCGCATCACAATCTTCTGAAGGAGTCCACCGTCAAATCTTCTTCGAACAAGGAGATCAGTCAAGAGGGAGACAAACGAAACTCTCTCTCATTCGGCACAACACCTTCTCTTAGGGCCCCCATACCCATCCAGCCAGAAGTTACCCTTCATGCGGCTTAGTCATGAAACATTTCTCATGCGGCTCAGTCATGAGATGGCCTCATGCGGCTCGGTCAGAAGGCATTCCTCATGTGGCTCGGTCATGAGACATTCCTCATGTGGCTCGGTTATGAGACGTTCTTCATGCGGCTCGGTCAGAAGGCATTCCTCATGCAGGTTGGTCATGGGACATTCCTCATACAGCTCGATCATGAGACGTCCTTCATACGGCTCGGTCATGAGACATTCCCTCATGCAGCTCGATCATGAGACGTCCTTCATACGGTTCGGTCATTCCCTCATGCGGCTCGGCCAGGAGACGTCCTTCATATGGCTCGCCATAGAATATTAGTTGATGCACGTGATAAATTAACCATGTCTCAACTGCTCAACGACAAATCACAACAAATCCTAACAAATCCCAGCTATCAGTCACAGACCGAGTCTCGAGGCATGATTACGGCCATGTGGCCCAGGGATTTGGCACGTGGTTATCAATGCAGCTCAAAATATCCTTCATCCCGAAATTACTATAAATAGCAAGGTGCCACACCCCTGCAAGAGGGTTGGCGATCCAAGGCTGGCAACCTTCAAGAGAAAAACAATTTCTTCATGAGCTAGAGACTGCATCAGATAGTCTACGGAGTAAGGCAGAGTTGATAGCACTTTCCCGAGTCTCCACCGTCACCCCCCAGAATCAAAACTAAACAATTGTACTTAGATTGTTTTCTAGGATTTATTTCTAGGCTTTCTTTTGTACAAGCGAGTTTGCAATCAATTTCAGTGTTCTGTAATACCTGTCTTTGTTTTTTTATGGCAAACAGTGTTATGTAATTGTCCTAAGAACGCTCACATATCAAAGGTACTTCAGTCAGTCAGTCAGTCGGTGAGTATTTTTCTTGTATTTCCTCTACTGTCTTTCGATATTTAGTTTTATTCTGTCTTTCTTCATTTATTTTTCAAATTATATGTTTAAAGGCTAACCTCTGTTGTATAGTCATTTTCATATATTGGAACTGCATTAAGTGAATTATACTCGTTCCATTCCTGACTGGAAACTAACATTTTTCAGGTTAGCTATGGCTTCACGTAGCATTGGGAGATACGAGTGTACTTGCAGACGAAAACCGAGAGATTAGCAAGATAGATGAGTTGTAATCATTTTAATATTTGTAAGAGTTTATATTTTTCTGCAAATATAAAACTTGGAAATATTATAAATTAAATTAATTTTTGTGAATGAGCATTATTTATGATTTTGAGCATTATGGCTAGACAGCGTTCTACCGTCGACACTGCGGCGTAGGCTGGCTTGGACACGTACTCGTATCCCGAAAAGTGGGTGCGGGTCGTGACAAGTTTTTGTGGTGGCCCATGCAGGTCAGATTTTGCAAAATATACGAACTCGTGATGGTACTTAAGTTAGTCGTACTATTGCGAGCCTACGACTAGAAAATGCTCATTCACAAGTTAGAGTTAAATTGATTTAAGGAAATGACTAGGACTAGGAGTCCCTTGTTCAAATTGACCGTTGGGTAGTTAAGGTTGTCAGCTAGGCCATACAATTTAGGTAAAGTATTATTAAATTTAGATAGCTTGCCAGATCTCTATAGGTACACTATTACTTTTGATTTGACGATATGATCCAATGTGGATGTACTATTCACTTGGTAAATTAGACTTTTATAGAATTAAGGCTCTAATCTTGATAAACTGTTCAATTTTCTTTTGCTCTATTAGATATAAATCTTATATCATAAGTTAGAATTGCCTATTTAAAATCCTATTTTGCCGTAAGGAATTAGTTTATAATTTCTGATTCTGTTATTCATATACGAATCTCAGGGTATATTGATTCAAAGTTTTCCCTCAACCATTTGAAATACATATGAAATAATGATTAGGATGTTCTTACTTCCCTTGTCTTCAATTATTTCCTCTCCGATCAATCTTTTACTTTAAGGATTGAGACTTATCGGCAGATGTTTACGCTTTCTATCATAGTCAACTAGTTTGAATCTCTAGCAACTCCTTAAAGTTCTTAGGAATATAGTTGGAGTAATTTTAACGACTGCAATGGCTAGACAGCAGCGTACTGTCGCCAATTACTGGAGAATAGAGAGTGCGGGTTCACTGCAGCCAGCAGCGCACTGGTGAGGCACGACCCATAGAGTTGAAATTATTTTAAAGAATTATAGTTTATGGAACATTGCTAAAACTATGTCATCGTTGACCTCTTTAGATCTTAGATACCCTTGTGTCAATGTAAGGTAGAGTATCTGACAGCATATCACATTTGAATCACGGAACCAAGGGTTTACCACAGCCAGAGTATACGGGCGAGGCATAATTCTCGGTAAAATGACTTCAGACGTGATTACAAATTTAGGATACTATAGAGGATGGGAAATTGCCATGTATGTCCCCTAAGATCCAAAGCTACTAGTGAAAGTTCTGTAGGTTGGGTAGCATGTCTCCCAACCTAGCATTCCGTGGTCCTTGTGATCTATTGACGAGGTAATTGACCGACACTAATAGGTTTACCCAGAATATAGAATTTAGAGGTCCATAACCCATTAGTCGACCAAGGTCTTATGGATAAGAAGATAGTAGGAAGACTGTATTAGCAAGAACACCATGTAAGGTTTTGATTCTCATAAAACTCCAACTACTTGTACCTCCTTTCAAAAATCTCGCATACTTGTATTTTGACTATCTTGACCAATGCTG
This sequence comes from Iris pallida, assembly GCA_029216955.1. Lineage (NCBI taxonomy): Eukaryota > Viridiplantae > Streptophyta > Magnoliopsida > Asparagales > Iridaceae > Iris > Iris pallida. The sequence goes on along the minus strand of JANAVB010009198.1, from coordinate 10,819,196 downwards.
CTATTACAGCCTAGTTTTGCAAGCTTACTCTTTTATCAAGCTTGATTCAAGACATGTTTATTGGGGACGCCTACTAACATATTGTCTAATCAGAATTGATGTATTACGGTCTGATCAACCTTAGTGCACTCGGTTCACTCTCCCTTTGATTAACCTACATGGATTGAGATGTAGCTGTCTCTAGTATCTCATCCGCAACTGCCTTGAAAACTCTCTCGAATTATGCGATTCCCTTTGGAACCCCTTATTCGCATTCGATTCCCTCTCCCTGGAACTTTTTATTATTTTTTTCTTTACTTAATGAAGAAAGGCAAATGCCCGTATTTGAGCAAAGTTATACCCAGAATGTTAACCTTAGCTCGTCATATCATCTATGGCTATGAAATATATTGTGAATCACTTTCCGTCTATTTGAAATTGGAAAACGATCTTCAAACTTGATCTATATCTATCGTATCACGTTATCTAGTATCCCATGATCGCGACTTGAATTTCTCTAACTCCATTCATCGTAAACTTTGTCTTGGTTTAAATTCGAGAAATAAATTCCTGAAGTATATAGGATGTCAGACTCTAAATTTTAGGATTTACTAATATTATCGATTGAAAAGAATAGTGGGTTCCCACTAGGAATTTTTTTTTTTTGCCTTAAAACACCCACTTTATTTAGATCCTTGGTGTCCTTGACCGTGACACTAATATTCGGAGTGTGATACTAGTTGTTACCACCCAACAAATTTCGTATGCAAGATCTAGACGAGTCCACCTTCAACTAGGTATTTCATGTTCCACTCAAACACGTCCCCTTGTATCCTATTTTTGTGGTACGACTTTCAGGTCAAAAGGACTAGCTATAACCCTTACCATAATACCAGTATACTTCCCGACTACAATTAGAGACTCAACCTCGACTCAAACTTTTTGACCCAATATATGGTTGTGATCTGCTCGAAGCCCACTACGACATGTCACTAGTGTGCCACTCAATTGTGTTTTTTCATGCTACTTAAACACAAAAGTCACAGAAGGCGCATCTTCATGGCTTACAGAACCTATTTAACCAATCCGACTGCCCATCTAGCTCAACCACATGGGTGGAAACCTATTCTAGGTTACCCTAACCTAGTAAAAATAGTTTTATCATTAGAATCTTGTCCAGTCAAAATAGATTAAAATCCAAGGTTCATCCAACCAACGATTGATGTCCAATCAGGGAACCCATTAAAGACCCAGTAAAACCCATCCATGCATACCACTATATTTGGACTATAAAACCGAACTATTTGAAAAAGGTCCCTATGCCTATTGTGTAGTCTCCATCTCTTAGAATGTGAAGTCATTCGTAACCCTTATTCCATCTACTTGGAAGTCGCAATACGATCTTGTATTGCATTTATATCCCTTGCTCGTGTGTATTAAATTACCACGGAAAAGATCACAATCTTGATTTCTCAAATTATATTCTATTATGGAACCTTGTTTAGATAAATTTTAAGAACGGAACTTCTGTATTACACGGATTGCAAGCCCCTCTAAGAAACGAAGGGTTCTTCGATTTAGCAAGTGACTGGACTAGAGTAGCCCAATCTAGCAAATAGGTCAATGGTTCATAAACTTTCTTTCATCTGCCTCAGTGGATATTCTCTACCGCTCTTAGAACTTCATATTTGTTCTCGATTATTCTTCCTTATCTTTCTGTCCTTCCTATTTCAGAGTGACGAATGGTCATGCTTATTAGAATTTATCAATATTTCTTAGCTACTTGTGTAAATTTGTTGGTTGTTAAATTTCAGGTTGTAGATGCCATATGCAGTAGATATCTATTTGGATGATTATAAAGTTTTAGCAACATGAGATTTGAGGAAGTAGTGTGACCAAAGGTGGGTAGAAATCCTCAAGGATTCGTAGTACGAATAACCATGAGAATAGATGATAGCTAATGGAACCCGTCTTCTATCATAACTGATGGACTCTTCCCTCAAATTTTGAGGACGAAATTATTTTTAAGGTGGGTAGATTTGTAACTCTTCTTCCCAGAAAATTTGAAATATTTTTATTATTTATTTGACTTAAATGATGATTTTTAGATTGTTATAAATAATTAATTAGTTAATTATTACGGTAGATGACTTTAGTCATGGTTAGGGATTGGAGTACAAGGTGACTAAAAATTGTGGCACGGATAGTGCAGTGGCGTGCTTTGACTAGAATATCACCCATGCCAGGGAAGACCCAGCCATAAGTATGTCATAACTAGTAAAACCAGGCCAAGTTGCGACTTGACTCCTATAAATAATTTATTTATTTATTATTAAGACTTATTGACTTGTAGAAGACCCGGTTGTACCAAACTAGCCCGGACTAGACCCGAACTGAGCCCAAGCCCATGTAGCAATCTTGTGTATCCAAAGTCGTCCATGTCGATATATATATAGAGTATACTTCGTACCTTACCTTAAAAATATCTAAATAAATATTTTTCTAAAAATAATTGTATATATAAATAATATCAATATTAATTTTGATATAGCACTTTAGAACGCGTATTCCGTGGACCAATTTATGTGAGAATATACAATTTCACCCATCACCACTTCTATTATTGGTTTATTGTAGTTTGTATTATTATCGTTATTATTATTATTATTATTATTATTATTATCAATGTTATTGAGGTTATTATTATATAATGTTATTTTATTATTATTGGTTGTATTATTTTTGTCAAATAAAGGTTATAATATATGTGTTCATATTTATATAGGTAGGCCTTACACTAGGAATAAATGTTATTGGGATTTATTCGGGTTTTATGGAGATTATATATATATATATATATATATATATATATATATATATATATATATATATATATATATACAATAAAAGAAGAAAAAAAAGAAAAAAAGAAAAAGGTACCAGGGAATCCCAGCCCGACCAAGCCGAACCCCCGTACAGTAACCCGACCCCCTTTACCTATATAACGAGAGAGTTTCGAGACTTTCTCGAAAACCCTAATCCATCACCCACGCCACGCAACCCCCCCTCGCTGTTTTGGCGGCCACCCTGACCCTACGCATCGTCGGGGGGCAGCCGCCGCTGGCCGAAGGCCGACCACGCGCGCGGGTTGCGACAGCTGCCACAACACAGTAGCAGCGAGCGCAGGGAATAGGCCAACTTCGTGGCAACGGTTCGTCGCCTCCAGTGGGTCGTTTCGCAAACCATTCGATCTGGTATGTTCACAACATGACCCCCTCCTAATCCCTTCAATTATTTCAATTTAAGTTCCACCGTACGCACCGTAAATCGAGCCCAAATTTACCGCAAAATCTGTTAAAAATAGAACAGTATAGGCACTCAAGACCCTAATTTAGAAGGCTAAATTCATGACAGGATAAATAGGGTTATTGAAATCTATTTAAACACAGTTGCTGATAACTATAGGGCTTTGCAATGCATTACACAGAAGTTAATTTCATCGACTACGTGCCGAGAAATCGGATTTCAAAGATTGGCGAAAAACTGTTTTAAAATATTAAAAATCTAGAAAATTCCTTCGATACGACATGCGTCCTGCCAATCCGGACGACGTGGTCGCGAATCGAAAGCATCGAAAGGTGCGTATTGGCTTCGCGGACGTGTGGACTTTGACGAAATTCAAATTGGTTGCGTGTGCGCGACGAATTTGATGCGTATCCATCAAAATTTACCGTATCGGCCCCTTTGCAAATTTTCTAATTATTTTGTGCACGTTCGTTAGATCGAGACAAAACTGGCGCCGACAGGACCGTATCATTTTTCTAGTCCTGTATGCCAAGTTTCTTCCGATTCTGAGACAGTTGACCGGATCGCCATTTTGCGGGCCATACGATCCGACTCAACGGACAATTTTGTGCATGGCTCTCCGGAATCCAACTTTGGACATACGGTTGGCTTCGTATCGAAAAATGGGACCTGTAGACATAGAGTTTGATGACTTTAGAGACCATTGACTCTGGCACGCTTTTCGGTGCAAAGTGGATCCTACGACGGACATCGTTTTGGTCCGAAATTACCGTTTTGCCTTTGTGTCCGGAATTGGACTTAAGGACAAGCAATCCTTGCTAATTTGACTATTCTAAAAATGTTGGCAATGTTTGTTTCAGCATCCGGAGACTGTTGTACGAGTTTGACTGTTGTGGCTCACTGAGTGGTTTGGATTATCGGTTTTTCCAGCAAAGGACCTCAGGCAAGTACAGTTTGTTGTTTGTTTTCGATATTGATCTTTACTATGCATCATTGTTAGTATTAGATATGTGATTTTCGTTTTCATGTTTTGATATATTTTGTCGTGTCGGGGAGGTGAAGTACCAATGATGTGTGATCTGACCTTATACAGTATATACAGTGTAGGCAGTGATTCATTATTGCATTATACCTTGTAGACAGTGTTTCATTATACCGTGTAGACGGTGTTTCATTATTGCTTTATACAGTATAGATAGTGTACATTATACAGTGTAGATATCATAGACCGTGTCGTGTAATTGTCCCGAGACCGATCACATATCAAAGGTACTTCAGTCAGTCAGTCAGTCGGTGAGTATTTTTCTTGTATTTTCTTTACTGTCTTTCGGTATTTAGTTTTATTCTGTCTTTCTTCGTTTATTTTTCAAATCATATATTCAAAGGCTAACCTCTGTTGTATAGTCATTTTCATATATTGGAACTGCATTCAGTGAATTGTACTCGTTCTATTCCTGACTGGAAACCAACATTTTTCAAGTTAGCTGTGGCTTCACTTAGCATTGGGAGATACGGGTGTACTTGCAGACGAAAACATAGAGATTAGCTAGATGATGAGTTGTAATTATTTCAATATTTGTAAGAGTTTATATTTTTCTGCAAATGTAAAACTTAAAAATATTGTAAATTAAATTAATTTTTGTGAATGAGCATTATTTATGATTTTGAGCATTGTGGCTAGACAGCGTTCTACCGCCGATACTGCGGCGTAGGCTGGCTTGGACACGCACTCGTATCCCGAAAAGCGGGTACGGGTCGTGACACCGTCGTTTGGAGGGCGCACGTCCGCTCGATCCAACGGTTGAGGGCATATAGAACTCTGTAAATCAACTGCTGAGTGAAAACAAAATGCATAGTTTGAGGATGTATAGGATGTCCTATAATTCTTAAGGATCTTGGGTTTCCAACTTAATTCAATTTAAGCCCTGCCATAGGATTCTTCAACCGAAATGCTACACAATTGTTATAAAAATCCCAAATAACCAAAAGTACATGAACATTATTTTGTAATTTCTCACACTTGGATTTTAGATATCCAAAGCATACTAAATACTTTTTATTCAGTAATCAAATACTAGTGCTTATTGCAGTAATTTTTTTTTTCCGAGAGTGCAGTAATGGTTAGTTGCACGGATTCAACACCACGACGTTCCAGACACGGCAACACATATTCACACCTATTTGGTGTCCTAGTGTATTTAAGGGTATTCGTTGTGCGTCCGATATGTGTTCAACACGGCATGACATGAGTTTTAGAGTGTTCGTGATTCTTAGGTTAGTCCTGTAATTTTCTATAATCTTTATTCTTTGATGCAATTAGTGATTTCACCTACTCCATAAGTTCCTTGGGAGCGGCCAAGGTATTCTTTGATGCAATTAGTGACTTTCACCTGATCCACAAGTTCCTTAGGAGCGGCCAAGGTAGCAATATCCAATTCAAATGCATTATTTATGTTCCATAATCTTCGCAAAAATACCAAAGGGAAGACGTATTTTCATTATAATTAGTAGCATACGTTTCATACGGAACTCCACTGAGAGCTTAGCTGGAAAAGAATCATCAGTATGAAATGATTATGAAAATATATACATGTTCTTCCCTTTTCAAAAAAAAAAAAAAAAACATGTTCTTCCAGAAGTCAAAACCAGATGATTCCCTTTAATAGCTACTGATATTCTAAACAAAGGTTGAAAGTTTCCATTGTTTTGCTCGAGTCTAACGTTGGAATATGAAAAGAAAAGAAAAAGTCCTAGACTGTATTTGATTTGATAGAAAATTGAACGAAAAGAAAAAGAAAGTGAAAATGGATTTGCTACGTTTCGTTAAGAAGGAAAGAGAGAGAAGAAGAAAGTGGAAGAAAATGAGAGAATCCTAACAAATAGAAAATTTTCCAACTTTTTCCCTCCTAAATACCACCTGCCTCAATCTCCTCTCATTTTTCTTTTCTTTTCAAATTTTCAACTTATACCCAAACATGTGAATCATCGTGACATTAATGAAAGGGTATTTAAGAAAAATTAAATAAATTAAAATTTCTATCCTTGTGTGTAACCAAACATGAGTATGAAAATGTTGTATTCCTTTCCCATGGGAAAGGAATCGAAAATCTATTCTTAGGAATACAAAAACTTGAACCAAACGAGCCCTACATTTGAAAATATGAGTAATTCTATAGAGACACACATTTATTAACATACTTTGTTGACACACTTATGTGGCAGGTGATTTGGCATTCCATGTCACCCGAATTAATTGAGGGCTTATTAATTGTTTTTTTGGTATGTCCAATTTTGTATGTATGGATGGTTTCCAATCTTTGGCATATATTACAATTTTGAATGGCCAATTAATTATTCACTTGCCAAAATTGTCCATGTCCATTTAATTAGTTCAAGTGTTACAATTTTGCATAGCCAATTAATTATTCACTTGCCGAAATTGCCCTTGTCAAATTAATTAGTTCACAATCCATGCAAAAGATTCAATCTTCTTGCATGGCCAATTAATTGAGGGCTTATTAATTGGCCATACAAAATTGCAACACATGCCAAAGATTGAAAACCTTCCATACATACAAAATTGGACATACCAAAAAAATAATTAATAAGCTCTCAATTAATTCGGGTGACATAGAATGCCAAATCATCTGCCACATAAAGTGTGTCAATAAAAGTGTGTCTCTATAGAATTATTCTGAAAATATACGATAAGATAGTATTAGTTATTAAGAATTTGGATTTGGTTATAAGGGCTTGTTTGGTAATAAGAGTTTGAATTTGGATTTGGAAATCCAAAATTCAAATTCAAATCCAAATCATGAATTTCCAAATCCAAATCCAAATTCAAATCCAACTCCAACCAAACATAAGATTTTGTAAACTATAATTATAATTAATAATTATGATAATAATATAATAATTAATAAAATAATAAATAAATAAATAATTATAATTATAATTATGATTAATAATTAAATTATTATTATAATTATGATAATAGTTATGATTAATAAATTATTAATTAAGATTATAATGACGATCAACAAATTATTAATTAAAATTTTAATAATATATTAATTACTAAATTAATTACGATGATAATTATTATTAGTATATTATTAATTATGATTAAGATTATAATAAAATAGTAATTAATATTTATGATTACTCGTAAAATTAAGATTAATAAATCATTAATTAAGATTATAATTAAATATTTATTTATTAATTATTAATTAAAATAATAGTTATGATTAATAAATTATTATAATTATGATTAATAAAGGTTATAACTAAATATTTAATTGATGAACCGTAAAATTATTAATTAAGATTATAATGTTGATTAATAAATTATTAATTAAAATTTTATAATATATTAATTATTAAATTATGAAATTATAAATTATTTGTGATTAAAATATTATTAATTAAGATTACAATAAAATAGTAATTAACAAATTAATTTTAAGATTATAATAAGACTAATAAATTATTAATTATGATTATAATTGGATATTAATTAATAAATTATTACTTAAGATTATAGTTATGATTAATAAATTATTAACTAAATTCTAATTATGATTAATAAAATTATAAATTATTAATCGAGATTACTATAAAACTATTAAATAATAAAACTATTAATTAATAAATATTAAATTAAATTATAATTACGATAACTAACTACTAGTTATATTTTTTAAATAACTAACTATAGTTATATAAAAAAATAATTTTTAAAATAATAATAATGACTAATTTTTATTTAACTAATAGTTAATTCTTAATTAACTATAAATTAAATATTTTTAAAAATAATAAATAAAAAATAACTAATTAATTATTAAATAGTATTACAAAATATTTAATAGAAAAATGAAATTATTAAAAAAAACTTACTTTTTCCTCCCAAATGCAACTTTCTCTTTCTTCCAAATCTAAATTTTGGATTTGGTCATACTTTTCATATCCAAATTCATCTCCAACCAAACATAGGATTACATGAATTTGACTTCAAAGCCATAAAATCCTAAAAGCCACCTCCAAATACGATTTATCAAACGGACCCTAAAGGGTATTGTAAGTGCTAAAACCCCTTTATGGGCCAACCTAGCCTCGATTACACGTTTCAGTTTAGTTGAAGGCTGGAAGCCTGAGTTGGTTCAGAGATAGTGAGATATTTCATTAGTTTATTGAATCAAAGCATGCACAAATTGTTTTGCTATCTTTTTGTAAATTCTTTGTAAGAAGGTGAGATTATTTACTTTTGAAGTTGGTGATAATTTATGTTGCAATTCATATCTAAAACTTATCTTTGCTTTTGTATAACTTCTTTATTTATTTGAATTACCATGTTGTATGTTCGGTGATATGACTTTTGTATGTACTGAAAGTCTGAAAGTAAAACATTTCTGATATCGATCCCATAATAAACTAACTGAATATGGCATGAATGAGTTTCTATGATATTGTGTGCTGGCATTACACCCTATTTGGGAAGAATATAAGTAACATGGCACCACAAACACAGAATCCTATTTACTTTATCAGACAACTCGGAAGCCAACCAGATACTTATCTGAAGAACACAAAATCCTATCTACTTTATCAAACAAATGAACTGCTGTCGCTATTTTAAAAAGGTTATGAATTGTTCTGAACTATAATCACACATTCATTAACTAAAAACAACCATAGCTATTGATCAGCTTTCATTTTTCTTATAGTTCACCGTCTGAATATTATTGACTGTTCCTCCGCACGATGGACAAAACTATCCAGTTGTAGTCCTGTAAAATAAAACAATTAAAGCATGCTGTAGAAATTTTTTTTTATGTGAACTTTACATACCTTACATCGCTGGATATTGGACACTCAGCTGGAATCTGATTGACACACCCTCCTGGATCTGCGACACACCACCACACAAGAAAAAACAAGAATTAAGCAAATGAAACTGAAGTTATAATTGCAACACCAATCAGCCTTGTGCTCCGTATCCTGATGCAGGAAGCTCCAAAGGTTGCCAGTTAGTGTGGCAGGATAGAACTTACAACTCCACTGGGTCGGTTTCAAAGTTGATGGAGTGGCGAAGCCATTAACTTGCTCTTGGGGATGTGGAGGAAAGTCGCGATAAAAGCGCGTTTGTATCTCCCCGAGCGCTTCTGAGGCTAATCCAAAGAGTTGATAGCCTGCAATATGAGAACTAATGAGTCCTTACTTCCAAAATCTGACATTAACACCACTGCTCCTTGCCATGCCAAATCCAAATTACAAAGTCCAAAAAGAGGTAGTTTCAAAAGTTTTAGCATATATATTGTACTTTGCTAGGGGACTGTCACGACCCGCACCCACTATAAGGGCACGTGTACGTGACAACGTCCAGCCCTCACCGTAAAAACGGCGTGGAACGCTGTAGGTTTTCTACTCTAAACAGTTATATATATATACATCAAAACCTGTCGAGAATATGGTCAACTCCGAACGGAGGACAAGCAATGAATATATATGAGTGCTCAAATCACAACTCTAAGATGATAAAGTAAAGACTGAAAGATAAAGACAACAAGACGATAATAAAAATAATAACCTGTCAAGTCCAACACAAGAATATATACAAGTTCAAGTCTCTAATACAATCCATAATAATAACAGTCTCAAAAGTAGCTGGAGACAAGGTCCAGTACAAAAGACCTACTCTAACTAAGCAAGTGGTAAGGTCTCGTCAGGCGGAGCTAAGTCCTGCTGGACTAAAGTCTCCAAGTCTATGCCCACTACGTCATCCGGACCGTAGTAGGTGCAGTAATCTCCCTCGTCGGCATCTGTAATATTTGTCAACATATCCTGTCAGGATGGAACGAGTACAATCTACTAACAACAGTTCACAAGATATGACAAAAGCTATAAGACTGTAAATAGAGAGTATATACAAGAAAATTATGGAATGTACACGTGAGTATCATGGCAAGGTAAGCTGTAAATCTAGAGCTAGAACAAGGCAAGTAAACTGATCATGGCATGTACAAGAATCAAGAGTCATACATCTAGGTGTGTGAGTACTAGCTACAATATGTGGCCGGCTTGGGTCTGTACAAGGTCTACTGATCAGCCAATCCTACGTGGAGTATAGGATTGGTAGCATTCAAGGTCTACAAGAATAAACAAGGTGGCTAATGACCACACATCTACACTTGTACTCCCCGTTCCCGACTGGTAGAGTGGATCCAAGCAAGACACGTTATGACACGGGATTCTACGAGAAGGGAGCAAGTCTCCTCGAGAATCGGTGTCCATATAGTGCATAAGAACAACAAGGGGCTTGCACAAGATATACCAAGATAACGAGGAATAACATCTCATGTCGGGATCCATGAATACCAATCCGTGTGACCAATGTGTCGAGAACAAGCATATCTACACTAATTACATGAATTATAACAATCATCATAAATTAAAAAAGTGTCAGAGAATGTACTCGCCTGTAATAAGATATGATATGTCAACGGGATCCAACGCAGCTCCTCGAGGACCTATAGAGAACAAGACGTATCAATACTATATTTAGGAAGTAAAGTCAAATCAATTTAAACCCTATTAAGTCATTCTAGGTCAAGACACGTCAAACTAGACTGTACGAGGTCAACCTAAGTCATATTAGGCCTAACCAGGTCAAACTGGGTCAATGCAAGTCAAACGGAATTAATCTAAGTCGATTTGAGTCAACAGTTGACTTATAATTGACTTTTGGTCAACTGGTCAACTTTGGTCAACTCCTGTCAACTCTGGTCAACCCTAGGTCAATCCTAGGTCAATGGTGACTAATAGTTGACTTTCGGTCAACTACTCAAATCTAATGGAATTTGGGACTAAATTGGGTAAAGTGTTGATCCATAGTTGACTTTTGGTCTAAAAAGTCAACCATGGTCAACCGAGGTCAAGACTAGGTCTAGGCGGCTATTTCTAACTATTACCAACCTCTACAACCCATATCCAAGTCCATCTTGGACTTCGAAACTCAAATCTTGGCCGTAGGCCAATTTTCTAATTTACCTTTTCTAAGGTAAATTTCTAGCCTAGGTGGAAACCTAGTTAGCCTACCTACGCTTGGTATTTTGACCCGAGCTCCCTAGGGTAGTAAGGTACTAGCCTATACATATATTACCTACCAAGATACCTAGGTAAAGTGGACGTCTAGTCCATCTTACGGTCTATTGCCGGTATCTTGAATTTCTCGCGATACGCAATGGTACGGCGCGATACCGGCGCCCTACAACCCCGATTTTCACTCGGGAGCCGACCCGCAAAATCTAATTCATGTATTCTAACTCCACGCCAAGTTTCGTCGTGATCCGATACTCGGAGCTCAAATTCTCCTTCTAACTCGATTTCTTCTAAAATCCTCTTCTAGCTCTTACTCTAATTCCTCTTCTAATTTCTTCTTCTAACTTCTTCTTCCCTTTATAATTCTTCTCCTCCTTACTAATTCCTATTCTCCTTTCCTATTCTCTTCTCATTCTTTTCCTAACTTCTTCTATTCTTTCCTTCTACTTTTCTTCTAACTCTTCAAATTTCTCCCTTTCCTCCTAACCTTTCTTCTAATTCTTCCTAAACTTCTTCTAATTCTTCTATGTATGTATATATATATATATATATATATATATATATATATATATATATATATATATATATCTATATATATACATATATATATATAAAAATATATATATACAATGGGAGGGGGTTTATAGGCTAAATAGGGGGCTAAATAGGACCTAAAGGGGGGGGGGGGGGGGGGGGAAGAACTGGCAGGGACTACTAGCAAACATCATAAAGGCAACTCCTTTTACTTACAAACATTGTGTTCATTTAAGCATGCCCCTATTTAGGATCATACTAAGTGAAAGAAGAAAAACTTCCACCAGGTAAAGAAGGTTCCTAGTGTTTTTAAGAACTTCAAAACTAGAACCATAAACCAATTTAAATTTATTTAGTTCTCTTGTTTTCCACAAGTAGGGAAGAACTGGCAGGGACTACTAGCAAACATCATAAAGGCAACTCCTTTTACTTACAAACATTGTGTTCATTTAAGCATGCCCCTATTTAGGATCATACTAAGTGAAAGAAGAAAAACTTCCACCAGGTAAAGAAGGTTCCTAGTGTTTTTAAGAACTTCAAAACTAGAACCATAAACCAATTTAAATTTATTTAGTTCTCTTGTTTTCCACAAGTACACCTCCAAGTATGAAACCAAATTGTGATCAAGAAGACAAATTTACCATGGAATCAACGATTTTTACCAAATTCACCAACACTTGAGGCACCAACAAACGAAGCAATTCAACTTGTAAGTATTTCTAATGCCAATATTTAGATTATTCTTTATATTGATAGAAACAAACTCGCTTCCTGGTATAAAATACAAGGTTCACAGTATCAATATCAGAATGGGTATCGGATCCTTCCTATGAGTATCGGGATCGGGGTATCGACAGTATCGACACTTTTAGATTGGAGTATCGGATTTTTTTTGTATCGAAAAGAAAATAATTATTAATTAATTATTAAAATTTTATAAAAAATATTTTATACATTTAGGCATAATTTTAAATATTTTCTGTGTTGCTTCATAGTAATTTTAGAATTGAATGAAATAGTAGTTACTATTGCCGATTGGTTTACCTGCGATACAAGAGTTTTTTCTTTTACAATCTTATTATGTTTTTACACCTTGTTGATTTGTCTTTTTCATTCAATTTTCTTCATTGAATTGACGAAAAAAGACATCTCCAATGTCGGTATTGGTCAGTATAGATATCGGTAGGTATCAAATCGGGACGTGCCAAACCGTATCGGTATCGGCATCGATATCGATACTGCAAACTATGATAAAATGTCCCCCCTTTTCAACGATAAAATCCTAAAACGTAAACTTGCAGGGATGCAACTATATTTAGAGACATCTTGTTACGCACAACTACAAATAGCATTTGATAACTAGAAAATCAACCAAACTTGATCTACCTTGTGAGCAAGACCACTATGAAAGAGTTTCCCAGTTGCCATGAGCTTCCATGCTATCATTCCTCCAGTCCCGATACATGGTTGCTTGTCCGCCGTATCGATTCAAAACCTGAACCGAAGAAACAAGTCACCAACAACAACAGAAAGAAATCATATTTTTCCACGAAATAAGCTCTGTCACCAGTGCCACGTGTCCAAGGCAGTCTGTTGTCCCCCTTCCCTCTGTAGCTTCGTAGCCCCACCAAAAAATGTAGTGTATGCGGCTCAGCCTGTTGGTTACAGTGGAGGGGAGCTTGTTTGCAGACATGGCATATATGTGGATAGAGCCAAGGGTAGACCTTGTTAGTACCGGGGCATAATTTTTCGATAGAAAACTAAAAAAATAAAACAATTGTAAGAACAATGTTCCAACGCAACACTTCTAGGAAGGTTGCGCACGTATAACGAAGATCTAAGAAGATCTCGTTATTATATTACGAGAATCTAAGAAGATTTTGTAATCACAGCAGCGAAGAAGATGACAAGCGAAAGATGGAAGATGGCCTGCTGGGGTGAATGATCACCGTTGCTCAAAACTATATTTGCCCCACACGAATAGCTTTCAGGAACCAACAAGTTCGTCGGAGAACTTTGGAACACTTCTGCTCTTCTGACTCCTCGGATCGTACACGGACTCCCTTGCAAAAGTAACGCTGGTGCAAAGCTTCTCTTCTCTCTGACAGGCTCTGTTTACTTGTGTTAAGAAACACTTGTAAAACTTTTATAACTCTCTGAATATGTTCTATATCTATAGCATGTGAGAGAGAAGAGACCTTATATAGGCCCGAGTAGCAACTGCCCGGTTAGCACAACATTTGGGACGTGGTAATAACCACTCCGAACGTGCATTAACCACTCAGATCATGCACAGGCACGATCTGAAGTAAGTTGCGTCACTCTAGCAACTCGCGCACCTTGTACCTTGCACACAGAGCCACTTGCGCCACACTGCGCCACACGCCTTACGCGCCTTGCACACCTTGCGCCACACGCACAACGCACATATTGCGCCACTTGTGCAACATGTACGCAACCTGTGCGCAGCCTGCGCAACCTGGCGCAACCTGTGCGCAACCTGCGCGCACCCTGGCGCGCACCCTGGCGCGCACCCTAGGCCACGCAACCTGTGCCGCGCAACGTGGCACGCAACTTGGCCGCGCAAGTGGCTCGCGCAACGAACGCAACTAAAGCACACTATGCGCCTAATGACGATGACGATGCTGACGTGCTAAGTGCAAAGTGCGCCAACAAAATGCCACATTACGTCTCATGAGCCCATGAGCCCGAGTCCGAGTTCGACTCCGAGTCGTTAAGCCCTACGGGGCTTAGCTCCCATGGAAATAAATTTTCCAAGAGCAAAAAGCATTAATGCTTTTAATTGTTGATTTAGCCTTTTTCTTATTAGAAAAATAATCCCACATGGCACACCCATGTGAACCTTCACACCACATGTGCATCTTTAAACTAGCATAGCTAATATATAGAGATACAACTTCTTTGGCCTATCCGATGTGGGACTAAAGTTTTTAAAGAAAAGGCCAAAAACCCTAACAATCCCCCACATATCTCTATATATATGGGTATAAGTATTCTCCACAGTAACTGTCCATCATGCATTAGGAGAGATGTCGCTGACGACTTGAATCTTCCCGCATGGGTCAAACAATAGACTATAATACAAGAATGGACTAAGCCTTGAATTCTGCATCATAGCTGAAATTCTTTCCACTCACATAATGTTGCTACATGTGCTTCTGGCTACATATTAAAGGCCCTGTGCCAGCCTGGTTTCAGTATATAATTTTGGGCGTCTACAAGTTTACCCTAAAGAGACGGCCTGATATCTCTTTGTCCATACACTATAGGTGAGTTCATTATAAAGAGACATGGCATGAAGCGCTTTGCGCTTCCCTTGCGGTGCTACGCCGCTATGACATGGCTTAAAGCCGAGGCCTTATCCCGTACCGAAAATCTCATCGTAGTGTCATACTACTGTAGCATGAGACAACCGCCTCTTTGTAGTGCCAAACTACCCAGCATGAAGCCTTAGGCTCCCTTGCGGTGTTACGCCGCAACGACATGGATTGCAAGGCCGAGGCTTTATCCCTAACCGGATACCTCATCGTGGTGTCGTGCCACTGTAACATGAGAAATTCCTCCTCTTTGTAGTGCTGACTACCCCTCTCTTTATTTTAACATACAGTATTAGGCTAACTGCTTATTTGCGGTGCTACGCCGCTGTGACTTGGCTAGCAAAGCCGAGGCATTACCCTATGCCTGGGAACCTCATGGTGGAGTCACCCCACAGTAGCATGG
Source organism: Iris pallida (assembly GCA_029216955.1). NCBI lineage: Eukaryota > Viridiplantae > Streptophyta > Magnoliopsida > Asparagales > Iridaceae > Iris > Iris pallida. The sequence goes on along the minus strand of JANAVB010009198.1, from coordinate 10,803,530 downwards.
AGTTTCACTCCTTGTAGTGATGTTCTACCGTGCTTCCTGTAAAGCACATCAAACATTCACTCTGCCTGAGAACTCATTAAGGCATTTAAGCCAACCTTCCCACAGGATCTATTTTTCGCAGAAAATAACAGTAGACAACAGTGGTTGTAGGTCCGTAACCTCTCCATGCCCAATAGAACATGTACCCACCGTTCCTGATATTCTTCCGATTAGTGGTCCTCCCTTGAACCAAAATCTAGATGTCTAGTAGATTTCTCTTTGAACTATTAGCATAAAACTTTATGGTAGGAATACAATAATACAATATCAGAATGCCTTCAAGCCCATTTTACAAGCTGTGTCATCGACCAGCTGGCGCTTGAGGCCCTTGGTGAACGGATCCGCCAGGTTCTCCTGACTCCGAACATCATCACTGCAATAACACCTCTCTTGATAAGATCATGTACTGTCCTTTGCTTCAACAACATAGTCCTCTTCTTCCCGTTGAAGAGGTCATTTGTTGCCACCGCCGCAGTCGCCTGGTTGTCGCAGTATATCGACATCGTTGGTATTTGTGTCCCAACCACTGGAAGATCATACATGAGCTCCCGAAGCTAATCTGCTTCCTCGGCTACGGTATCAAGTACAAAGAACTCAGATTCCATGGATAACCGTGAGAGCATAGTCTGCTTCTTCGACTTCCACGATATAGCAGCTCCACCCATTGTGAAAATGAATCCACCTGTGGACCTCTCGCTCTCCACCTCTGAGCACCAGCTAGCATCTGAAGCCTTCCACTACCGGCGAATCTCCGCTGTAGTACAGTGCATACGTCTGAGTCTTCTTGAGATATCTCATAATCCGTTTCACAGCTTTCCAGTGTTCAACACCTGGGTTGCTCGTGAAACGACTCAGCATTCCCACGGTGAAAGCTATGTCAGGCCTTGTGGCAGTAGTAGCATACATCAAACTCCCGATTATGCTTGTATACTCCAGCTGCCTGACACTTTCTCCTGAATTAGGCTTCAGCTTCAGATCACACCTGTACGGCGTATCGATCCCTGGAAGATCCCGATACCCATAATGAGTAATCATTTTCTCAATATAATGATGCTGTGACAGCGCTAGTTCAGTGTCTGTCCGGATGATCTTGATCCCTAAGATCACATCAGCTTCCCCCAAGTCCTTCATACTTAACTTGCTCGAGATGAATTTCTTTGTTTCAATGACACAACCCATATCCGTACCTAGGATAAGCATGTCGTCCACATACACACAAACGGTCATACCTCTTCCATCAGCGAACTTCGTGTAAACACACTTGTCTGTCTCGCTGACCATGTAGCTATTTGACCTTATAACTTTGTCAAATTTCTCATACCACATCTTGGGAGCCTGTTTAAGACCGTATAAAGATTTTACCAACTTGCAGACTTTGTCTTCAAGACCCCTGACGACAAATCCCTCTAGCTGTTGCATGTAAATCTCTTCCGTCAGCTTGCCATTTAGGAAAGTCGTTTTTACATCTATCTGATGTATCACCATCTTATATATTGTTGCGAGAGAAATCAACATTCTGATGGTGGTCATCCAGACTACTGGAGCATACGTGTCAAAGTAGTCAATCCCCTGCTTCTGAGAAAACCCCTTGGCTACCAACCTAGCCTTGAACTTGTCAATAGTTCCGTCTGCTTTCATCTTCTTCTTGAAGATCCATTTACATCCGATGTGTTTCGCTCCTTCAGGAAGATCAACCAATACCCAAGTGTTATTTGAGGTGATAGAATCAATTTTATTGTCAATCGTCTCCTTCCAGAAAACCGTGTCTCTGGTCTTCATCGCCTCATCATAGGTAAACGGATCTGCTTCCACATGATATGTGACAAAGTCACTTTCGAAGTCCTTTGGCCTCCTCATACGCTTAGCTGACGGCTCAGCTTGCCCTGGTTCATTCGTTGTTTTAATAACAACATCTTCTTGGACCACATCTTCATTGAAGACTTCAGTTTTTTGTGCACCCTCAATGTTCTTCGGTACATTCGCAAGAACAATATTCTTGTGCCTTACAAATTTTTCTTTAAAGTATTCTTCGTCGCAAGATTCAATGATATGATTTGACTCAATATCAAAAAATCTCCGAGCATCACTCTTCTCGGCATACTCCAAGAAGATCGTCTTAGTAGTCCTTGTCCCAAGCTTTTGAATCTTCAAATCTGGAAGCTTGACATATGCCAGACACCCCCACACTCGAATGACATTCAAGTTAGGTCTGACCTTGAACCAGAGTTCATGAGGAGTAACGTCTGAAGTTGCATGAGGCACTCTATTTAGAATAAAAGTGACCGTCAATGCAGCTTCTCCCCAGTAGCACTTAGGAAGGCCAACAGTCAACAACATTGAGTTAATCATTTCTGTTAACGTTCTGTTCTTTCTTTCTGCTACTCCGTTTGATTGAGAAGAGTACGGAGCTGTAGTCTCATTGACAATTCCATGTTCTTTGCAAAACGATGCAAATTCATGAGACCTGTACTCCCCACCTTGATCACTTCTTATTCTTTTGAGTTGTTGTCCAATCTGTCGCTCAGCTTCGGCTTTGAACTCCTTGAACTTCTCGAATACTTCGTCTTTAGCCTTCAGCAAGTAGACGAACGCATATTTAGAGAAGTCATCGATGAAGGTTAGGAAATACTTCATCCCTGCCTTTGTAGAGAACTGTTTGAAGTCATAGATATCGGAGTGTACCAACTCCAGAAGATTTGTACTTCAATTAACCCGAGAAAAGGGTTTCCTTATGATCTTTGTTTGAGTACAAACTTCACATTTCTCTACCTTACTCCCACACTTGGAGATAAGTCCTAGACTAGACATTCTGTTAATTCGTTTACAATGAACATGTCCTAGTCTATTATGCCATAACTCAAGAGTATAAGCAGAAGGAGTGATTGCATTAATTATATTAATTACATTGGACGGATTTACAAGCTGAATTTTGAACATTCCTTCGGTATAAAAAGTTTTTCCGAAATATGTTTCCTTGATAGACATCACCATCTGGCCAGCATTGATGTCCATCCTGAGGCCTGCGTTGTAGAGTAGGCCTCCTGAAATCAGATTCTTGGCGATAGCAGGTACGTGCTTTACGCTTTGAAGCGTCAGAGACTTGCCAGAAGTCATCTTCAATACCACCGTCCTAATCCCAAGCACTTCAGCTTGTGCCTGGTTCGCCATCATAACCACTTCAGAAGTATGTGTGTCGGTGGTGAACCACTCCTTACTGGAGCAGACATGGCAGGAGGCTCCAGTGTCTACCCACCAGTCAGAGTCAGTCCCTACCGTATCAACCTGCGCAATCATAGCAACAACGTCAGTGATCATAGATACCTTACTAGGCTCTCCTTGCTCTGATTGCTTGGTCTTTGCTTTACATTCATTTTTGAAGTGGCCCTTCTTGCCACACTTGAAACAAGGCATCTGAGACTTTGCCTTCTTTCGCTTGAAGGAAGTTTCCTTCACGTTTAGATTGTTAGGGTCCTTCTTCTTGCTGTGGGAAGCCGCCTGCTTTCCCCTTGGTTCCTTGGTATGAACCATATTGGCGTTAGCCAATAGCTTGGACAGTGCGTCCACCTTGAGTTGAGCCCGCATCTGGTCCTCAACATAGATTTCCTGCAAGAGATCTTCAAGGCTGATCTCAAGCTTCTTCCTATGTATGTTGGCATAGAACTTACTCCATCCAGCGGGGAGCTTTGAGACAATCCCTCCAACAACAAATTTGTCGGGGAGGGGCATCGCCTCGTCTTCCAACTTCTGTCGCAGCTTCAGAAATTTCTTTACCTGCGGCAACATGGACTTCTCGTCCTCAAAGAGCCATTTGTGATATTTTTTAACCACAAATATCTTGCTCCTATTTTTGTCTTCTTCGTACAGTTTCTCTAGAGACTCCCATATGTCTCTGGCAATAGGTTTTTTACTGTAAGATTCTGCTAGAGAATCCTCCATAGCATTCAGGATAAGCAGCCTGCAAATGCTATTTTCCCTTTTCCACTTAACCTGAAGTTTAGTAGCCGCAGTGATTGCGACAGCAGACCCAACATCTAGAACAGTAGGTTCCTCTTCAATAAGCACATGATCAACGTCTCTGAGTTGAAGAGTGAGATAAAGCTTCCTCTTTCAGACTTGATAATGCTCTCCATCAAACTTTTCTAACTTACAGAAGTCAGTATTGAGGAGTGAAGCATTAAAGTTTTCCATCGTAGCAATATAACTTTGAGATTGTTAGTGCCGGGGCACAATTTTTCGATAGAAAACTGATAAAATAAAACAGTTGTAAGAACAATGTTCCAACGCAATACTTCTAGGAAAGTTGTGCGAGTATAACGAAGATCTAAGAAGATCTCATTATTCTATTACGAGAATCTAAAAAGATTTTGTAATCCACAGCAGCATATGATATACGAGAATCTAAGAAGATTTCGTAATCACAACAGCGAAGAAGATGACGGGCGAAAGATGGAAGATGGCCTGCTGGGGTGAATGATCACCGTTGCTCAAAGCTATATTCGTCCCACACGAATAGCTTCCAGGAACCAGCAAGTTCGTCGGAGAACTTTAGAACACTTCTACTCTTCTGACTCCTTGAATCGTACACGGACTCCCTTGCAAAAGCAATGCTGGTGCAAAGCTTCTCTTCTCTCTGACAGGCTCTGTTTACTTGTATTAAGAAACACTTGTAAAACTTTTTTAACTCTCTGAATATGTTCTATATCTATAGTCTGTGAGAGAGAAGAGACCTTATATAGGCCCGAGTAGCAACTGCCCGGTTAGCACAACATTCGGGACGTGGTAATAACCACTCCGAACGTGCAGTAACCGCTCAGATCATGCACAGGCACGATCTGAAGCAAGTTGCGCCACTCTAGCAACCCGCACGCCTTGCACCTTGCGCACAGAGCCACTTACGCCACACTGCGCCATACGCCTTGCACGTCTTGCACACCTTGCGCCACACGCATAATGCGCACATTGCGCCACTTGCGCAACCTGCGCGCAACCTGGCGCAACCTATGCACAACCGTGCAACCTGTGCCGCGCAACGTGGCCGCACAAGAGGCTCGCGCAACGAGCGCAACTAAAGCGCACTATGTGCCTAACGACGATGACGATGCTGACGTGCTAAGTCTAAAGTGTGCCAACAAAACTCCACATTACGCCTCATGAGCCCATGAGCCCGAGTCCGAGTCCGAGTCGCTTAGCCCCTACGGTGTTTAGCTCCCATGGAAATAAATTTTCCAAGAGCAAAAAGCATTAATGCTTTTAATTGTTGATTTAGCCTTTTTTTCTATTAGAAAAATAATCCCACATGGCATACCCATGTGCACCTCTACACCACATGTGCATCTCTAAACTAGCATAGCTAATATATAGAGATACAACTTCTTTGGCCTATCCGATGTGGGACTAAAGTTTCTAAAAAAGGCCAAAAACCCCAACTGACCTTATGAGGGTCGATCGGCCCGCATGGGATAATACTTTAGCTTTCCATTCTTTGAGTCTGGTGTTGCATTTATCAACTATGTTGGTGTAAGTCAAAATTTGACTCTTGGGGAGAAGGAGGGGGAGCCCCAGGTACTTATCAGAGGAGGTCATGACTGAGAGTTGAAGCATGGAAGCAAGTGTGCTTTGGTCCTCGGTTGATATCCTGTTGCTGAAGTAAATGCTTGATTTCCCGAAGTTGATTTTCTGCCCTGACCGCGCTTCGAAGATGTTTAGGATTGATTGGATCATAAGTAACTCCGCTCGAATAGCCTGTCCAAAGATTAATAGGTGATCAGCAAAAAGGAGATGAGATATATACAGCGCGTACTGATTAATACAGATTCCTTGGAGGAGATTGTCCCATTCGTAGGAGTAAAACATGTGGGATATAACATCCGAGCAGAGAATGAAGATATATGGGGGCATGGGGCAGCCTTAGAGATTTCTTCGTTTCGGATAAAAGTAGCCGTCAGGGGATCCATTGATCAAAATGGAGAATGATGGGGAAGTAATGCATTCCATAATCAGGTTATTGGTGTGGTCGACAATCCCAAATCCCTGAAGTGTCATCTTGATAAACCCCCAGTCGAGTCTATCGTAAGCCTTGTCCATGTCGATCTTGAGAGCAAAAGAGTTTTTCTTGTCGGAGAATGACTTCATAGTATGAAAAAGTTCTTGTGCAATGATGATATTGTCCGAGAGGTGCCTACCAGGGACGAAAGCACTTTGGGAGGGGGAGATTAGTTTATCCATCAGTGGTCAAAGTCGAGAAGTAAGAATTTCAGATATGAGTTTATAAGATACGTTACAGAGAGAGATTGGATGATAATTCGTGGGTAACGTCGGGGTAGTAACTTTTGGAATAAGTGCCAAATTAGTATGATTGATGATTAATGTTGGCCGGAGCTGACCCCCACTGAAGAAGTTTTGAACTGTGGCGCACAGATCAACGCTGACTATGCCCTAGTTCTTTTGGTAGAAGACTACAGGGATCCTGTCTGGACCAGGGGCCTTTAGAGGCCTGATACAGTTGAGCGTTTACTTTATCTCCTCCTGGCTCAGAATTTGACCCAGATGTTCGTTCTCCATAGTAGAAATAAGCGACGACGGTTCGGGGATGGAGTGGTCCGTGTTGATGGCTGCAGCTACATTGAAGAGCTTCTCAAAGTGGTTAATGAGAGTAGTAGCAATCCGCTTTGGATTACTAGTCCATACTCCATCTGGGAGTTTGATACAACGTATTTCGTTTCTCCTCTTTCTAGATGAAGCTTTGGTATGAAAATATTTAGTACTTTTGTCCCCTTCTTTTATCCATTGGCATCTAGAATGCTGTCTCCAGTAGACCTCCTCAAGCAAGAGAAGGTCCTTTAGTTCAGTACTAATACCGTTTTCCTCTTTAAGAGATTGTGCAGAAACGTTACCTGCCTGGATAGCGAGTAGTTGACTCTGGAGATCGTTAATTCGCTTCTTAATGTTACCAAACTTGTGCCGCCCCTATTTGTGAAGCTTTCCAAGCGTCGAGTGTAATTTTTGAAGTAGAGACGGATTGGTACTCACATTGTTCTCCCGCCATATATCAGAGAGTATGTCTAAGAACTATTTGCATTGTATCCAATAGGATTCAAATCGGATGGGTCGTCGCTTCTGATGAAGCTTGTTGTTGGTGTTCAACAGTAAAGAAGTGTAATCACTGCTCACTCGGGGAAGAATGGAGACCGTGGAGTGGGGGTATGTATTGCACCAGTCCGCGTCGGCTATGGCACGGTCGAGGCGTTCTATGTTATGGTGGTTAGGGGATCGACCATTAGACCAAGTGTATGCCGGGACGATGCAACCCAGATCATTGAGGCCACATTGGTTTATCATTTGGGTGAAGGAGGCAGAAGACGTTTGATTATAACAGCGCCCGCCAGCTTTCTCTTCCGGACCAGTGATTGCATTAAAGTCTCTGATCATGCACCATGGAGGGGTGAAGGAATCCAATAGGGATTTAATGGTATCCTAGAGTAACGGTCTATCTTTCCTCTTAGGACACCCGTAGACACGCAGAGTAGAATCCAAGCAGTGGTCTCTTGTATTGCTTCAATGGAGAGGAGGATAATATGCTGTGAGAAGTAGGTAACAGTAGCTGTCATTTTGTCGTCCCAACCGAGCCAAAGGCCTCCAGACCGACAAAGGGGGGAGGCGGAGAAAAAGTTCGGGAATCCAATTTTGGGAAGAATGCGGGACGTATGCTTTGGTGGTGAAAGGGTTTCAGAAAGGAAAAGAATAGAAGGTTTGGTGGCAAAGAGGAATGCACGGAGGGTCTAAACTGTCGAGTCATTCCCAATACCTCGACAGTTCCAAGCTAGGACTAACATTTATCTTGCGGCTGTTGAAGGTCATCTGCCGCGACCTTTTCAAAGGAGAAGATAGGTAGTGGTTTGAAAGAGGCTTTGGAGGCCTCGTGTCCGAGGGTGGGGAAGTCAGGCGTTTCTTTTACCGTAGAGATGTAGACTGAGCTTCTTGAAGGGTTTGCGCCCCTCTGCTGTCCATTCTTTTCCATAAAGACTTACTGGCAGAGGAGCGTCGAATGGAAAAGCCAAAACATGTGGTGGAAAGAATAGTAGGTGGGAATGTGGGTTGATGCTTACTCAGAGCATCTCCAACCCTATTGTGACTTTGGAAAAAAGTTAATGCCACATAGGAATGACAAAATTTTATTCAAAAGTTATTCTCCAATGCAATTGTCAAGTCAATTGTGAAGCTAATGTGGCAAAAATTAAAGAAGACATTATGAAGTTGATTGTCTTGTTCTAGACAATGCAGTTGACAATGTCTTCTCTTCCATGTCATCAATTATGAATAAAAAAATTAGAAAAAAGAAAGAAGATGAGTAGTTGTCTTAAACGTTGACTTGGAAGTTGGAAAAAATATTTTTTATTGTCTTCTCAATACTTTTGCATTGGAGAGAGTTTTTCTATCTCATTGTCTTTTGAGATATAATTTTACCACATAAATAAGACATTGTCTTGTGGCTCATGCCACATAGGAGCCACCTAAGACTCACAACACTTAACAAGACAATAGTGTTGGAGATGCTCTCAGGATGGTGTTTTTGATCGATGAGGTCCCATTTTTGTATTCATGGACAGAGGAATAATGATTAGTGTGGTGACAGAGATCTTCCATTGGTGCGTTGTTCAGGGAAGTTGGATGACTATCATCATTGGCTGTGTGATATGAGTGGGTCCTACTGATATCTGAGATAGGTTCAAATCTCGAGGGATCTGTCTCCACCTGTTCGTGTTGAATATACTCGTCCCTGGAAGGGACGTGCATGGCGTCAATTAATGCTCCTTTTTACGAGTTAATGGTATAGCTTAGGGGTGAGCATTTGGTTTATTTGGTTTATTCGGTTTAAACCGAATCGAATAATCCAAAACCGAATTGGACCGAAACCGAATAAGCAAAACCGAAATCGAACCTGTAGAAGCATAGAATTTTACGATCAGAAATCCTATGCGCCAAACACTACATGCGCTAGGAAGTTCAGACAAAGTACTTTGACACAGCAAAACAAGAATATAGACATTAAAAGAAGATTTTTATTTCATATAAAAGTCTATTACATGTCTTAAAAAGGGCTGTACAATGGAGAACTTCTACAAAAAGAAAAGACCCTAAGTCTACAGCCAGGCGCAGCATCATCATGCGCTCTCGAACAGGCGCATCTCACCATGCGCTCTCAGTCAAGCGCATCCCACCATGCGCTCCCAGCCGGGCGCATCCCTTCAGCAGCTCAGTTATGTGCATCCTCAGTTATGTGCATCCCTTCAGCAGCTCAGTTATGTGCCACCCTTCGAGCCAGGCTTACCGCCGTCTAAATGCTTCGACTAATGAAACATTTATTGGACAGAACGAGGGTGGCAATCAACCCTCTAGCTGGAGGGAGAGCTCCCCAAACCGAGGAAGAGAAGAGCACCGCAAGTCAACCTGTGGCCAGGAGAGGCTTCGAAAGAGCCTCCAAAGACGAAGGAAGACCGCAATCGAAACCGCGGCTAAAGGAGCAGCTTTCAACACAACCAGAATGGGCAACACCCACTCTGACGGAAGAAAGAGCCTCCAAAGCCGCAGTACCGCAATTTCGATCTACGGCTCTTTCCACATAACGGAGACGAGGCTCGTGCATCCGTATCTTTAGATGCAATAGGCACCTTCTGCCTGCCTCGAAAACCCTCGACTTCGACTTTTGGATGTAACAGTCACCTTCAAGTGCATCAATGAAGACAATGCGTCGCATCTTCACCCTCGGGAGCATCTCATCAACAGAATGCACTCGAGTAAACAAGTTCATTTCGGAAGAACGTGAGAGAACGAGAAGCAAACTCTCTCCATGCCACTATTTATAGGCCGGGCAAATCAAACCCATGCGCCAAGTGGATGGCTCTCCGAATCCTATGCAATAAATTTGCTTTAAATGGATGAACCAGACGCTTCGAATTCAGCCAAGTCAAAAACGGCTATTTAAAGCACTCGAAGAACGGAACAGTCGTACCAAAAGACGTGTCACGTGGAGCGGATGCGCCGGTCAGACTGCGCATCACACAGACGCGCCTTTCAACACCAAGCTTTTCATAAACATGTGCCCCCATGCGGCCCCATGCGCCTAATGGAATGCCGATCGATGCGCCTACTCCAACAGTCCATCACCTGTCAAAAACATTAAATGCTGAAGTCTGACAGAGTTGGCAGTACGCCTCTCGAGGACTGAACAGTTGGCCGCTTTTTCAGAAAATGAAGCGTCGCCAACGTCAGCATCATCATTACTTTCTTCCGGCGGTTACCAGCCACGTGGCCGCCCAACCACTCGCATGCGTCTCAGCGGCCATGCGCCCAAAGTTCTGCATGCGCCTCAAAAGCCATGCGTCTCAGACTTTCTCTCTGATCCCTAAAGACAGAAGTAAAGTCACTACTGAAGCTCTGCATGCGCCTCAAAAGCCATGCATCTCAGACTTTCTCTCTGATCCCTAAAGACAGAAGTAAAGTCACTACTGAAGCTCTGCATGCGCCTCAAAAGCCATGCATCCCAGACTTCTCTCTGATCCCAAAAGATAGAAGTAAAGTCACTACTGAAGCTCTGCATGCGCCTCAAAAGCCATGCATCTCAGACTTTCTCTCTGATCCCTAAAGACAGAAGTAAAGTCACTACTGAAGCTCTGCATGCGCCTCAAAAGCAATGCATCCCAGACTTCTCTCTGATCCCAAAAGATAGAAGTAAAGTCACTACTGAAGCTTCGCATGCGCCTCAAAAGCCATGCGCCCCAAATGGTTCGTGACTCCCAAAGGTTACGAGCCAAAGTCTCCTCATGCGCCCAATCCCAGGCGCATCCTACCAGATCATTTCCCGCCAAATCCGAGATCTCCGAGCCATAGGCCGATGACACGTGTCCTTTGACTCGATTCAACCAAGATCTCAGCAACAAAAAAATCCTCTTCTCTGCTACGTGCCGGCCCACAACAGCAGTATGAAGAATTCAACCCCTCAATCAGGGCACATCGTCCATGCGCCTCCATCAACAATCTCTACGTGGCATCCCCGCATCCAGGCGTATCCGACATGTACGTGCATTGTCACTCCCCGTTCCCGGAATACGTATTTTTATATATGTACAACTCATGTGTATTTAGTTAGTATTTATCATGTATTATTCTGTATTTAAATTCCTTTAGTTTCATGTTAATTAATTATCTGCTCTTTAAAATTTCATGTTAATTAATTTCCTGTAAATTTTATTTCTGTAATTTAATTACCTGCATTTTAATTGCTGCTTTAGTCTTATTGGGTTTCGGTTTGCTGGATCCCCTTAGACCCGGCCCAACTCCCACCTACCACCATCCTTTCTATTTAAAGCATCCTTCTCCTTCTCTCTCCTCATTACTTCTCTTCACCATTACTTCTTCTTCTTCCTCTCATTACTCTCCACCACCTACCAGCAGCAGGAGAAGGCAAGTGCAAACTTGCTTCTCAACACCCATTTTTATGGTTCATTTCTCTTCCTCTCATGATCCTGAGAGAGTTTAGTTCTTGGCATTTTTGGTTTCTGTGGCTTAATTTCCCTAGATCTAAGTTTGTGTATTTCGGCTGTTCATGGGTTTTGGTCCACCAACTTAGCGTGTATTTTGGCACTAGAGCGAAGGCTCCATAGGACTTGGAGTTCGGGAGATGTTTCACGCACACGTTCTTACGTGCTTGCGTAAAACATCAGCGCAGTCACGCACACGTCTATACGTGTTTGCGTGTATTTTCAGTCACGCTCGCATTTGTGTGCGTGTATTTTTAGTCACGCTAACGTTCTCATGAGCGTGCGTGTATTCTTGTCACGCTCATGTCTGTGCGTGTCTGCGTGACTTTTAAGTTACGCTCATGTCTGTGCGTGTCTGCGTGACTTTTGAGTTACGATCACTCTGTGCTTGTCTGCGTGAATTTTGAGTCACGCTCCTGTCTTTGTACTGAGTGCGTGACTTTTCACGCTCATGTCCCTGAGCTTGCGTGCGTGACTTTTGGCGTGCGTAACTTTTTACCCTCACGCTGAGCGTGCGTGCGTGAATCACTTGTCATGCCTCACTTTTCACGCTCACTCTTGCCGAGTGTACTCCTTTTACGCTCACTCCTTCATGCCGGACTTGGCGTGCTTTCCACGCATACGATTCTTGCGTGACTTTTGGACTTAGCTTAGACTTGTTAGCATGACTTCCTGACTTGGGAGTTTTATTTGTTCTATATTTTATTCATTTAATGTTGGCATGATAATTCCCTATTATACCCTTACGCCTTTTTGCATGAACCCGAAAATCCTAGCATGTTAATATTTTAATACCTATGGTTGTGTATTAGTGCCAAGTGTCTGGAGTGGTATATGGATATCCAGTGAGACTAGAACTTGACCTTGAGAGTTATAGACTCAACCCTATTTAATGCTAATGACTTTCATGCCTTGTCACCATTAATGACGTTGGTTATCTTAACTAATTGATTATGCGTTCCTAGTTGGAACTAAGAGACTGGCTAGTCGTCTTATTGAAATGAATGAATAAGACACGTTCTTGTTATGAACTATTGCAATCGACTGGCTGATCCCGAATATTGACATACATGCACATGTAGGCTTCAATCTATTTATTTAATTATTTAATTATTTATAAAAGAAGCATGTGTACTTTATGGTCAGAGGCATGATTACCGTGGTTAGATTTGATTGTTGCATTACGCTATGTAAGACCTGCAACCTAACCGCACTGGTATCGTTGTAGAGTTGAGCATATCGTACCCCGTACGAAAGTACTCATTTGAATGACCATGATCCACGGCCTGGGATTTCACTCAACGTAGGGACTATTAAGTTAAATAAAATAATGATTGCATGGAGAGAATGGATTCTCGAGTTCTTATATGGCAGCCCCCTTGGGACGAATAGTACCCGACGGGCCGGCTAGTTCCCACAGATACTGTAAATCTGCCACACGGGCAGGGAATAGTATCTGCTTTTATTATTATTGTATATTGTATATTGACGGGCGTCCTGATAAGACTCGTCTAATTCATGCATGGCACACATGGTTAACTGGATAGACTAGCCTTGCTCGCACATAGTAAGAACTGAGGAATCCCTAATTGTATAATTCCAGGATAACTTGGGACTCACAATAGCAAGCCGTAGAATTTGATTGGCCGTTCAAGATGATTTGTTTGTGTACTGTACTACTCTGTTACCTAACTGGGATGATCAGAATGTCAGGACATGACGGGTCAACTTCTGTCCTTGTTTGGTTGGGAGGTTGGTTCGAAGTATCATGATGTGATGTGAATCCTAGTAGCAAGCAGAGATCTATTATTATATTCTTTTACTTACTGGTTTATGTCCTTCATATCGTCCTTCCTTGTGGTACTTGCTATTAGAGGTCTAACCTCTCTGGTTTTGTATGGCCAGATTTAGAGCCGGTCCCCGAGGATCCAGCTTACTTCCACCTCCAAGATGGTCAATACTAGAAGAATGATCGCAGGAGGACTCGAGTGGGTCCCTTACTTCACCGCTCGTTTTGCTATTTACTTTATACTTAGCCGTTTGGCACCGACATGTTAGTCGGATTGTCTTGCACTTACTTTTACATAATTATAATTAAGTCAGACTGCAGCTGATAACAATTGTGTATACTTGCTATACCATCTGGCTATGTTTTGTAAAGCCAGATCTCAAAAACATTTTGACTGAGCGTTTGGGATGCCTTACTGCTTTATCTTACGTATTCTCTATTACTGTTTCTTGCTTGAATGATTGAGACAATAGATGTGTAATGACCATAGTAAGACCTTATATAGTATGCACCCCCTCGTCTGGTTAGACAGCATTGATCGTATTATACGGTATTCATCTATCCGTAATACGTAGCTGGCTGAGTCATTCCTCCGCTCTCCAGTATCCTGGTTCTGGGGCGTGACAAAGGTTTTAGTGGTGGCCCATGCAGGTCTGATTTCAGACTTGTGGGGTGTTTTGATTTATAGGATGTCTCAATCACACATATTTCCCTTTGATCTCATGATTCGTTATTCTCAAACCCTTGCTTGACATTCCGGTATCCTTTGACTTCATCGATCCTTCATGTCCGGTTGTTTGATTGTTCTCTTGTCCCTTTTCTTAGGGGCACTTCGTCCGCATCGGTCAGAGCTGGGCAGCAACAACAAGAGCAACATAGACAACCTGACCAGGTTGGTCAACAACAAGGGCCAGTCTCACCTCAGGGGGCTACCTAGGAAGAAGTGATAGTGGAAGCTGCAGCAGCAGCTGGATCGCAGTATTCGGATGTTCCACCACCACCAACAGTTCTACCTACCCCTGTGGGAGTAGACACACCAGCCCTTCTGGAGATCATGAGAGGAATGATGGCTGCTCAGCAACATCAGATGTTGGCCCAGCAGCGCATGCACACTCAGCTACAAGAGCAGAATGTGTTGCTCAACCAAGGATTACAGACGGCTTTGGAAAGAGGAGTGAGGGCTGATTCAGGAGCATCCGCCAGGTTTTGCAAGTACAACCCCTGCCGTTTCGAGGGCACGGAGGATGCCATCTCAGCAGATGCATGGCTTAAGGACATAGAGGCTATTCTGATAGCAGCTAAGGTACCGGCAGAAGAGCGTGTGGATCTAGTGAAGTTGTTACTTCAGGATCTCGTACGTGATTGGTGGGAATCAGAGGAAGTGGGCATCAGACGTCCTGTGGCTTGGGATGATTTCACAGCAAGATTCAAGACCAAGTACTATGGAGTTGTGGCGCAGTTTGAGCTACAACAGAAGTTTATCAACCTCAGACAGGCTGGCAAGACTGTAGATGCTTATGCAGCGGAATTCTACAGATTGAGTAGATTTGCCCCAGAGATGGTAGCAACAGAGAGCCAGAGGGCTATGAGGTTTCAGCAAGGGTTTCATCTCGAGCTCTTGCAATTGATAGAGGGGTACAATTACCAAACTTTTGATGAGATATTGACAGCGACTCGAAGGCATGAGATCACCATTCAGAGGCTTGCAGTAAGGACTGGGGGTCAGAAGAGATCCCACAGTTAGATTGAAGGAGGAGGGGGAGCAGCGCTCCGAACAACAGTACCATCCGCTGGCATTCATATCCACGATGTGGCAATACGAGGGTCAGTACCACCCAGGCAGCAGCAGCAACAGCAATAGAGGAAGAACCAGCAACCTCCGGTGGGCTGTACTTATTGTAGAAAGATGGGACACACTAGAGAGGTGTGTCGGACCTTGAATGGACTATGTCTGATATGTGGAAATCCAGACCATCGGGTTATCACATGTCCCATGAATTCGAGGACAGGAGGACCAGGACAGCAGTTTCCTGCTCTGCCAGCACCAGGGGCAGGCCAGTATCGAGGACCAGCAGTGGCAGTAAGGCCGTTGGCACAGCATCCGTTAGTACCGCAGGCTCAGATGTTTCGACAGCAGGGATCGCCGATGCAGCAACACCAGCATAGACCACCCCAGCATCATCAAGGAAGGGGCCAGCAGCAGCATCAGGTTAGGCCGCAGCATGGGAACCAGCAAGGAGGTCGAGGGCAAGCATTCACTTTGTCCTTGGAGGAGGCATTGGCATCGAAAGATGTTGTGGCAGGTAACATTCTCGTCGCCTCATATCCCGCAGTAGCATTGTTTGATTCGGGGGCATCCCATTCATTTATATCTGCACGATTTACGACACGACTAGGAATGGAGTTCGAGGCATTACTAGAGAGGTTGAATATACTCATTGGTAATGGGCTCGTAGGAGTTAGTAGAGTTATTTTAGCATGTAGTGTTGTAGTTTGCGGGCATTCTTTACCTGCCCGATTGATAGAATTTCCTATGAGAAATTTCGACGTTATCTTAGGCATGGACTGGCTGAAAGACAGTCATGCGACAATAGATTGTCGTAGAGGGAGTGTATCTTTTGATATTCCAGGCATGAAGAAATTCACCTTAGTCAGATCAGAGGCAACTCAGCAAGAGCAGGGAGTAGTGACAGCAATGGAGGAAGTTCAGATTCTGAAGGTAGTTGAAGAATTTCTAGATGTATTTCCTGAAGAACTTCCAGGTCTACCACCAGTTAGAGATATTGAGTTCAGTATAGAATTGGCACCCGGAACTAAACCAATATCAGATCGAGTTTACAGAATGGCAGATTCAGAGCAGGCCAAGGTATATCAGCACATAGAGGAATTGAAGGAGAAGAAGTTTATCCAAGCTAGCGTATCACCATAGGCAGCACCAGTGGTACTTGTGGGAAAGAAAGATGGGTCGTCCAGATTGTGCATTGACTACAGGAAACTTAATGCGGCAACAGTGAAGAACAAGTACCCATTACCCCGGATTGACGACTTATTTGATCAGTTGAGCAAAGCTAGAGTTTTCTCCAAGATAGATCTTCGTTCAGGGTACCATCAGGTGAGGGTTCGGAAGAAAGACATTTCTAAGACAGCATTCAGGTCGAAGTATGGGCATTATGAGTTCTTAGTAATGCCGTTTGGTTTGACCAATGCTCCAGCTATATTCATGGATTTGATGAATCATATCTTTATGCCATATTTAGACCAGTTTGTCGTTGTGTTTCTTGAGGACATTCTCGTATACTCTGCTAGTAAAGAGGAGCATGAAGACCACCTTAGGAAAGTGTTGCAGGTTCTGAGAGAGAACCAGTTGTATGCCAAGCTCAGCAAGTGTGAGTTTTGGTCGGATCACATTTCATTTTTGGGTCATATCATATCAGGAGCTGGAGTAGCAGTAGATCTCAAGAAGGTAGAAGCAGTAGAGAGTTGGCCAGTACCCAAGACCGTAGCAGATGTACGAAGTTTCTTGGGATTGGCAGGATATTACAGAAGGTTTGTATCAGACTTTGCAAGGCTTTCAGCGCCCATGACCCGCTTGACCCGGAAGGATGTGCCATTTGTTTGGTCAGCAGAATGTCAGGCATCATTTGAGGCTCTGAAGCAGAAGTTGATATCAGCACCTATCCTTACATTGCCAGTTGGACCCGAAGGTTTTACAGTGTATTGTGATACGTCAGGTAAAGGACTTGGATGTGTCCTTATGCAACATGGGAAGGTGATAGCATATACATCTAGGCAGCTTCGGGACCACGAGAAGAATTATCCAACTCATGATTTGGAGTTAGCGACAGTAGTGTTTGCTCTGAAGCTATGGAGGCATTACCTATATGGTGATCGAGTGGAAATGTACACAGACCATAAAAGTCTGAAGTACATCTTTACCCAGAAGGAACTAAACATGAGGCAGAGAAGATGGTTGGAGTTGATCAAGGATTATGACGTGGAGCTTCAGTATCATCCAGGCAAGGCTAATGTGGTAGCAGACGCTCTCAGCAGGAGAGGCGGCACATTTATGTTGACAACGCAGAAGCATATCTTAGAAGACCTTCAGGAGATGGGCATCGAAGTTATACTTCCTAGTGATGTAGGAGTTCTAACTAGTCTACAAGTTCAATCTGACTTGGTAGACAGGATCAAGGCAGCTCAAGCACAGGACCCAAGGATTCAGAAGCTTAGGAAGAATGTGAGTCAGGACTCAGAAAAGAGATGATGAATCACGAAGATGGTACACTTAGGTTTGGATCGCATCTATGTGTGCCTAGTGGGGATATCAGACAGGAGATCATGACAGAAGCTCACAGTTCTCAGTATTCTATTCACCCTGGAGGGACCAAGATGTACCAAGATATCAAGCAGCATTTCTGGTGGAACGGGATGAAGAGGGAGATCGCTAGATTTGTTTTCCGTTGCTTGGTATGTCAGCAAGTGAAGGCAGAACAGCAGAGGCCAGCTGGGTTATTGCAACCGCTTCCTATCCCGGAATGGAAATGGGAGCATATTACAATGGACTTTGTGACCGTTTTACCAAGATCACCAAGTGGTAAAGACGCTATTTGGGTGATAGTAGACCGGCTTACGAAGGTCGCACACTTTCTTCCTTTCAGAGTAGGGCAATCTACAGAAAAGTTGGCAGAGTTGTATATGCAACAGATAGTCAGGCAGCATGGAGTCCCTGTCAGTATTGTGTCAGATCGAGATACCCACTTTACATCACATTTTTGGAAGAGCTTATATCATAGTCTGGGTACCAAGTTAAGGTTTAGCACGGCCTACCATCCGCAGACAGATGGACAATCAGAAAGAACGATTCAGACTTTAGAAGACATGTTGCGAGCTTGCACTCTAGATTTTGGAGGGTCTTGGAAGAGTCACCTGCACTTGGTCGAGTTCTCATACAACAATAGTTATCAGGCCAGTATCCAGATGGCGCCATTCGAAGCATTATATGGTAAGAAGTGCAGGTCACCGCTTGCATGGGATGATATCGGAGAAAGGAAGATGTTAGGCCCAGAAATGATTGTTCAGACGGTTGAAGTAGTTAAAGGAATTAGAGAGCGACTTAGAGTTGCGCAGGACCGGCATCGTCATTGGGCGGACCAGCATCGTAGGCTGTTAGAGTTCTCTGTTGGGGACCACGTATTTTTGCAGATCTCACCTACTCGTGGGGTCATTAGATTTGGCGTTCGCGGGAAATTGAGTCCGCGGTACGTGGGCCCATTTGTTATCCTTGATCGGATAGGCGATGTTGCTTATCGTTTATCACTCACACCTTTGTTACGAGAGTTGCATGACGTATTTCATGTATCTCAATTACGTAGGTATGTATCGGACCCAAGCCATGTCCTCGATCACTATGAGCTGGTTGTTGGTACCAACCTGTCTTACGAGGAACAGCCTGTGTCCATTTTGGACCGAAGAGAGAAGATACTCAAGAACCGAACAATTAGTCTTGTCCGTGTTGCTTGGGGTCATCACTCCTTGAAAGAGTCAACGTGGGAACGTGAGGATGATATCCGATCACGGTATCCACACCTGTTTGACTCACAAGGTATATCTTTTTCTGTATACCTTGATTGTCTTAATTTCTCATGCTTATAGGATAGAACTACCTGATATCGTAGATTGATGGATTTACATATATAGTACTTGCTTTTGATATGGTAACAATGATTGCTTGCTCACTAGAATTGCTTGTATTAGTTTAGCTCTGATATTTCTATCCGGCTTGGATTTGAAATTTCGAGGACGGAATTTTTCTAAGGTGGGGAGAGATGTCACTCCCCGTTCCCGGAATGCATATTTTTATATATGTACAACTCATGTGTATTTAGTTAGTATTTATCATGTATTATTCTGTATTTAAATTCCTTTAGTTTCATGTTAATTAATTATCTGCTATTTAAAGTTTCATGTTAATTAATTTCCTGCAAATTTTATTTCTGCAATTTAATTACCTGCATTTTAATTGCTGCTTTAGTCTTATTGGGTTTCGGTTTGCTGGATCCCCTAAGACCCGGCCCAACTCCCACCTACCACCATCCTTCCTATTTAAAGCATCCTTCTCCTTCTCTCTCCTCATTACTTCTCTTCACCATTACTTCTTCTTCCTCCTCTCATTACTCTCCACCACCTACCAGCAGCAGGAGAAGGCAAGTGCAAACTTGCTTCTCAATCACCCATTTTTATGGTTCATTTCTTTTCCTCTCATGATCCTGAAAGAGTTTAGTTCTTGGCATTTTTGGTTTCTGTGGCTTAATTTCCCTAGATCTAAGTTTGTGTATTTCGGCTGTTTATGGGTTTTGGTCCACCAACTTAGCGTGTATTTTGGCACTGGAGCGAAGGCTCCATAGGACTTGGAGTTTGGGAGATGTTTCACGCACACGTTCTTACGTGCTCGCGTAAAACATCAGCCCAGTCACGCATACGTCTATACGTGTTTGCGTGTATTTTCAGTCACGCTCGCATTTGTGTGCGTGTATTTTTAGTCACGCTAACGTGCTCATGAGCGTGCGTGTATTCTTGTCACGCTCATGTCTGTGCGTGTCTGCGTGACTTTTGAGTTACGCTCATGTCTGTGCGTGTCTGCGTGACTTTTGAGTTACGATCACTCTGTGCTTGTCTGCGTGAATTTTGAGTCACGCTCCTGTCTTTGTACTGAGTGCGTGACTTTTCACGCTCATGTCCCTGAGCTTGCGTGCGTGACTTTTGGCGTGCGTAACTTTTTACCCTCACGCTGAGCGTGCGTGCGTGAATCACTTGTCACGCCTCACTTTTCACGCTCACTCTTGTCGAGTGTACTCCTTTTACGCTCACTCCTTCATGCCGGACTTGGCGTGCTTTCCACGCATACGATTCTTGCGTAACTTTTGGACTTAGCTTAGACTTGTTAGCATGACTTCCTGACTTGGGAGTTTTATTTGTTCTATATTTTATTTATTTAATGTTGGCATGATAATTCCCTATTATACCCTTACGCCTTTTTGCATGAACCCGAAAATCCTAGCATGTTAATATTTTAATACCTATGGTTGTGTATTAGTGCCAAGTGTCTGGAGTGGTATATGGATATCCAGTGAGACTGGAACTTGACCTTGAGAGTTATAGACTCAACCCTATTTAATGCTAATCACTTTCATGCCTTGTCACCATTAATGACGTTGGTTATCTTAACTAATTGATCATGCGTTCCTAGTTGGAACTAAGAGACTGGCTAGTCGTCATATTGAAATGAATGAATAAGACACGTTCATGTTATGAACTATTGCAATCGACTGGCTGATCCCGAATATTGACATACATGCACATGCAGGCTTCAATCTATTTATTTAATTATTTAATTATTTATAAAACAAGCATGTGTACTTTATGGTCAGAGGCATGATTACCGTGGTTAGATTTGATTGTTGCATTACGCTATGTAAGACCTGCAACCTAACCGTACTGGTATCGTTGTAGAGTTGAGCATATCGTACCCCGTACGAAAGTACTCATTTGAATGACCATGATCCACGGCTGGGATTTCACTCAACGTAGGGACTATTAAGTTAAATAAAATAATGATTGCATGGAGAGAATGGATTCCCGAGTTCTTACATGGCAGCCCCCTTGGGATGAATAGTACCCGACGGGTCGGCTAGTTCCCACAGATACTGTAAATCTGCCATACGGGCAGGGAATAGTATCTGCTTTTATTATTATTGTATATTGTATATTGATAGGCATCCTGCTAGGACTCGTCTAATTCATGCATGGCGCACATGGTTAACTGGATAGACTAGCCTTGCTCGCACATAGTAAGAACTGAGGAATCCCTAATTGCATAATTCCAGGATAACTTGGGACTCACAATAGCAAGCCGTAGGATTTGATTGGCCGTTCAAGATGATTTGTTTGTGTACTGTACTACTCTGTTACCTAACTGGGATGATCAAAATGTCAGGACATGACGGGTAAACTTCTGTCCTTATTTGGTTGGGAGGTTGGTTCGAAGTGTCATGATGTGATGTGAATCCTAGTAGCAAGCAGAGATCTATTATTATATTCTTTTACTTACTGGTTTATGTCCTTCATATCGTCCTTCCTTGTGGTACTTGCTATTAGAGGTCTAACCTCTCTGGTTTTGCATGGCCAGATTTAGAGCCGGTCCCCGAGGATCCAGCTTACTTCCACCTCCAAGATGGTCAATACTAGAAGAATGATCGCAGGAGGACTCGAGTGGGTCCCTTACTTCACCGCTCGTTTTGCTATTTACTTTATACTTAGCCGTTTGGCACCGACATATTAGTCGGATTGTCTTGCACTTACTTTTATATAATTGTAATTAAGTCAGACTGCAGCTGATAACAATTGTGTATACTTGCTATACCATCTGGCTATGTTTTGTAAAGCCAGATCTCAAGAACATTTTGAGTGAGCGTTTGGGACGCCTTACTGCTTTATCTTACATGTTCTCTATTACTGTTTCTTGCTTGAATGATTGAGACAATAGATGTGTAATGACCATAGTAAGACCTTATATAGTATGCACCCCCTCGTCTGGTTAGACAACATTGATCGTATTATACGGTATTCATCTACCCGTAATACGTAGCTGGCTGAGTCATTCTCCCGCTCTCCAGTATCCTGGTTCTGGGGCGTGACACGCATGAGCAGCCAGCCTGCAAAGTTATAAATAGAGGGATCATTTCCTTCGTCCACACACACAGAGGAACATACATAGACAGACAGAGACATCGCACAACCAGAGAGGCAGATACAGACACTCAACGTCTTCCTCCTCTCAGCAAGCTCCAGCACCCAGAGCAATCCAAACCTTCAGAGAACCGATAACCGTCGTCAGATCGTCAACGGAGTCAACGCATTACCACTCGCTCCGTCGGCACAAGGGACCCAGATAAACAAAAGTGTACTCCTAGGACTACGTCTAAGTCCTATATTGTAACACTGTTCTGTTTGTATTAAAATTTGCAATCAAAAATTTTTAATGGCAAACAGAACCGAATTGGCCCAAAACCGAATCAAATCGAACCGAATTAAATCGGTTCGGTTTTCGGTTTATTCATTTTTTTTTATTTTTTTGAGCTTTTTTTGTTAATATATATAGTAACTAAATATACATAGACATATTTAGTATATACCTGTATATATTTAGTATGTACCTATATATATTAATACTTATATATATAGTACACACACACACACATATATATATATAAATTAATTAATTAATTAAATTTTCTTATTCGGTTTTCGGTTTTGGACTGAAACCGAAACCCAAAACCGAAACCAAAACCGAATAAGAAAATTTAGTATTTTCAAAACCGAAACCGAACCGATTTTTTTTAAAAACCGAACCGAACCTCTTATTCGGTTCGGTTTTCGGTCCAAAACCGAATAATGCTCACCCCTAGTATAGCTGACATTTGACGATGGTTGGTTGCTGATGATGGGACGGGGGAGGGGGTTTCTTCTGTGTGTGGGGGATGTACACCCGAGTTTCCTATCATTTGAGTCCCCCGAGGAGCTCTACTGTGGGATTGTTGGTGAAGTTTGTAGTTCGAGAATGGGGGGGGCGGGGTTGGGGGGGGGGGGGTTATGAGGGGGGTGGTCCGACTAAGGTTGCGTTTGGTTCATTGTAATGTAATCGTAATCGTAATAGAATTGGATTTGTAATATAATTGAGTTTGTAATGTAATGAAATTACAATTACATTACTATATTTTGTTAAGCATGTAATCAAACCATGTAATGTAATGTCAATTGCATTCATATGTTTGGTTTACCATGTAATGTAATTAAGTTTCTTATTTAATATTTTTTTAAATACAACATAAAATTTAAAAAGTGGATCACTAAATTTTTTTAAAAATTTAAAAAGAAAAAAACTAAAAATAAATAAATAAGGAGAAAATGGTTTATTTTTTGCTTAAAAAAAGACCAAAAACGACAAAAAACGACCAAAAAAATAAAAAAAATGGCAAACGAACAAAACAGAAGAAAAAAAGCCAAAAATGAAAAAGCGATAAAAAAGAAAAACGACAAAAAAAATCAAAATTGTGAAAACCATAAAAAGTGACCAATAATGATAAAAAATGACTAAAAACAAAAAAATAGACAAAAATTAACAATAAATGAAAGGAAAAAAAGATCAAAGCGACCAAAAACAAAAAAGGAGAAAAAATGAACAAAAACAAAAAAAAAGAAGAAATAAAACGATAAAAAACGATAAAAAAAGAGCAAAAAAATAAAATACGAAAAAAGACAAAAAAAGAGAATTAAAACGAGCAAAAAACGACAAAAAGATTAAAAACTTGTAAAAAAATCCAAAAACGACAAAAAAGGGAACAAAAACGACAAAAACAACAAACAAAAAGAAAAAGAAAGCACAAACGACAAAAAAATTGAAAAAAGACACCAAAAAAGCAACAAAAAAATAAACAAAAAATGAACAAAAATGACAAAAAATAAACAAAAACGACAAAAAAAACCAAAAACCAAAAAAAAGGGCAAGAAACGAACAAAAACGAAAAAATGGCAAAAACAACAAAAAAAAAAGGACAAAACGACAAAAAAACAAACAAAAACAACCAAAAACAAACAAAAACGACAAAAAACGAACAAAAACAACAAAAAGCGGACAAAACAACCAAAAAAGGACAAAAACGACAAAAAAAAACAAACAAAAACAACCAAAAACGAACAAAAACGACAAAAAACGAACAAAAACAACAAAAAAGGACAAAAAAGACAAAAAACAAACAAAGACAACCAAAAACGAACAAAAATGACAAAAAACGAAAAAAAAACGACAAAAACGATCAAAAACGACCAAAAATGACAAAAAACGAACAAAAATGAGAAAAAACGAACAAAAACGACAAAAAAGACCAACAACGACAAAAAGACCAAAAACGAACAAAAACGACCAAAAACGACAAAAACCAAACAAAAACAACAAAAAATGACCAAAAACGAACAAAAAGACCAAATTATAGCATACCAACCTTCCGCTTAAGTTGTAATGTAATTGCGATTACATAGGTTTTATGATGTAATTGAGTTTAGAAGAAACTGATGTAATGTAATCAAACTTGTAATCGCGATTACATTACATCTAATTTTTTTTGTCCAACCAAACATCCGAATTAGATTGACAACGTAATGCCAATTACATTACGTTGTCCAATCCTGCAAACCAAACGGGCCTTAAGTGCTTGGGAGAGGGTCGCCTGTGGTTTGACCGCCAGCATTCGAAGGACGTCTCCCCACTGGTCGGAGCAAATCGGCACGATAGTCGGATTCGTTGATCCTGGGCTTTAGCCGTTCCGCGATTCTTGCTTTTTCGTCAGCAGTCCAGTCGTCTCCAATCATAGAGGAAATGGTCTCCCTCTCTACACATGCAACAAATGAGTGCCCTAGGGCAGAAAGCACAGAATCGGGGGAGGCGTTCATACTTTACGCTCATCTTCCCCACAGATGCTCCATCGACGCTTGTCGCTATGACTTTCTTCAAAGGTTTAGTGATATCAATCAGAACTTTAACACGGACAAAGGTTTTCCATTTAAGTTCGTCAGCAATCGATGTGGGTCTAGGCGAGCTGAGAGCCTCCGCTTTGCGAGTGACAGCCCTGCAGTTCAGGAATTTAGGAGGTAGTTTATGTATCTGGATCTATAAATCTTCATACTTGAACTGGTATTCTTCAGGAAGTTTGCTTGGATCACGTCTTTCCTCCGCTAGAAGATCTTCGTTGATACTTGTTAGATTGTTAGATTATATTTGCAATGTAAATATGGCCCATGGCCCATAAGCCCAAATGTAGACACTATATATATTGTAACAAACCCTATCAATGAGAACAAGGCGTTATTATTTCCGCCAGGTTTTTCTGGAGGCTCTGATACCATGTAGGAAATAATAATGCCTTGTTCTCATTGATAGGGTTTGTTACAATATATATAGTGTCTACATTTGGACTTATGGGCTATGGGCCATATTCACATTGCAAATATAATCTAACAATCTAACAATACTCCACGGCGCATCATTTAGAACCCTATCAACGGCGGTTGCAGAGCCCAACCGTATAATGAACTAACCAGCTTCCAGATCCGATACTTGTATATGTTCCGTCATTTTGTAAAGTTTAGAAAGGATGGTGGCAAGAGATGACGGGGAGAAACGGCGATTGGAAAAAGGTTTGATGGCCACCGACAATTTCTAGTGCTCGGCCACGAGGCTCTCCCTCGCCGATAGTTAAACGGAATCCGTCGAGCCTTGGAGTGAGAAGAGGGAAGCCATTTTCTCAATGACGGCTTTGTAGGACGCCATGGTTGAGATGGGGGGTAAGAGTTGTACGATAGCAATGTAGAGGGGGGAAGGGCAGAGAACGGGAGGGGAGGGGAGGGGGTTCAGGTTAGGGGAGAGCAAGCGAGGGGAGGAGGAGAGATCACAAGGAGGTGAAGACAATTGCAAAACCCTAGAACGGCTGAGCAGCCGCTAGGGTTTTGGAGAACTCCTCTCTTTTAATTATTTTTTCTAAAGAGACCACGGTTCTACTATAGAATCATAGTTTGCTTAACCTGTCAATAACAAATTGTTTGCTTAGCGTCTCAATAATGTCTTACCCTCTTTTTTATTGACTAGTAAATGCACGTGCAAAGCACGTATATTAACAAATAATAAAAATATTATCCAATTATAGTCAAATATTTTTTTTAACTTATGTGGTTAAGATAGAATATATTCTTCTTATTTGCTTGAGTTCGATTCCCTATGTTGAATATATATATAATAAATTTAAACTTTTTTCAACATTTTTTTACATAATTTTTTTAAAATTAAATAGTTGATGATATATACATGGTTTAGATGGCTCAATTTGAGCCGTTTCGAAGCTCCTTTATAATAGTAGAGATATGAAAAAAGAGGCTATTGTGTGAATATAATTAGTGCTTGGGTCTCCAACAAGTTAGAATATTTATGTGTTTGGATCTACATAATAAACATATTTAATATTTAGATTTTGAACTAACGGTTGACAGTTTAAATCCAAATAAATTTTTTAAAAAAATAAATAAATAATAAATAAATGAATGAATGAATAAACGAAAACATGAAGAATGAAAAAAATTAAAAAATAAAAAAGGGAGGAGGAAAAAAATGACGAAATAAAGCAAAAAACAAAAAAAAGGATATAAAAAAAATACTGAAACAAAAATATTCGGAAATAAAAAAAATTTAACAATTTTCATTCCTAGGAAAAAAAATATCCATCTATTCTTAAGGGATAGGATTCCTGCTGTAGGTAAATTATTTATCCGGATATTAGTAATTTTTGGGATATTTTTTAACCTAGTCCAAACATGAGAATAGGTTTCCATAATAAATCTGTTCGAAATATTTATATTTTAGGTCTCGATATTTTCGGACAAATTTATTTACGCAAAATTACGAATACCAGAAAAATTTATTTCCGTAATAAATTTATTCATGTCATTTTTTTAATGTTTTTTCTTTTTTCGATTTTTTTCCTTTTTTTTCTTTTTTCTAGTTTTCCCCCCTCTTTTTTCTCTGTTCTTTTATTTTTTTTAGTTGGGTTTTGAATTATGTTAATTATGAAGACCCAAACACAAATATCCTAATTATTGGATATTCAAACACTAATTATTTCTATTATGGAGATCCAAACACAAATATTCTAACTTATTGGAGACTCAAAAGCTAATTATGTTTTTTATGGAGACCCAAACACAAATATTCTAACTTATTCGAGACCCAAAGTCCAAATATCCCCAAAAAAATACTTCAGTGGAATTTGGCCCTGTTTGGTAAACGAAAAATGGGCTTGGATTATAGCATTCAACAGGAAGTGGCCCAAATCCATAAGTTCCAGTGTTTGGGAGCGGAGTAATTGAGGGGGATTTTGGGGAGATAAAGAGGCGATAAATTCATGTCCCGTGGTCTTTCTCCCGTTTCCACTTTCTCTCTCAACAATTAGATGTGGGAGGAACTTTGGAAGAAAGGGTTGTTGAGTTCCCTCTGCCCCTTCCCGCGCTAGAACTGTTGCAGCCGTTGGTTTGCGGTCACCCACTTGCTCCATTCACGCCACCTCTACTATATATGCATGTCTATGAACATTAGATCTCCATTCCCCCCATATTTGTCTAAATTTCATAGCTTTTAAACATAAGTAAACAATGTTTAGAGGGTTTATGTAATTTTTTTTGTCTAGATCAAGCATAAATTTCTTGTTTTCTAGTATAGATCTTGTAAATCTATACTTATTTTTCCTAGATCTTAAACTTTTTTCTTTTATATCAAGATTCGTTTTCTTATAGATCTAGAATTTTTCTTGAAGATGTGTATTATTTTCTTACGATCTTATATATATATATATATATATATATATATATATATATATATATATATATATATATATATATATATATATATATATATATATTTACAATTATATTATAGATCTACATTTATTTGGTGAGTTTTCAACATAAATACCATTGTTTAATTTTTTTATGTCTTATTTATTTTATATCGAGCATAAATTTATTCTTCTCTGGATATTTCTTGTAGATCTAGTAGATCAATAATTTTTTCTTTTAGATCTAAATTTTTTTCTTTATATCTTGTAGATCTATACCATTATATTATCGATCTCTACTTATTTCGCGGGTTTTCAACATAAATAACATTGTTTAATTTTTTTTGATGTATTACTTATTTTATATCGAGCATTGTTCTTCTCTGGTTATTTCTTGTAGATCTAGCATATATATATGGAAGCGGATCAAAAGCCCCCCTTAGAAAACCTCTTAAAAAAACCCCTCACTCTCATCCGTAATTTAATGTTAATATTAATGTTAATATTAACATTAAATACTAAAATTAACATTAAACTTAACATTAAAATTAATATTAACATTAGCATTAACATTAACATTAATATTAACATTAACATTAACATTAACATAAAATAAAAATTAATATTTATATTAACATTAATATTAACGTTAATATTAATATTAACATTAATATTAACATTAAATTACGGATGAGAGTGAGGGTTTTTTTTAGGAGGTTTTCTAGGGGGACTTTTGATCCGCTCTATATATATATATATATATATATATATATATATATATATATATATATATATATATATATATTTATATATATATATATATATATATATATATATATATATATATATTTCTTTTAGATCTATACTTATTTTTTCTTGATCAACATTTTTTTCTTAATGATCCCAGAGGACTTTTTAAACATAAATACTCATTATATTTGTTCTGTTCTTGTGGTATTATTGTAGATAGGTACTTATTTATTGTAGATCTATAGTTACTTTGTTGCATTCCTCATCACATGATACAAAAGTTGAAGAGGTAACCATCTTTGCTAGTTTTTCAATGATATAAAATCATGTATACTCTGAGCCAATGTTATCTATTTGCTTTGTTTCATTGTTGATGTTGGTTTTATTCTAGAAATGATGATGGTTTATTATTCACCGATGTTGGATTGTAATTGACATGCTGCTGGTTTTTTGAGGTCTTATTAGTCATGTTGAATACATGTTGTTGACTGCAAAAGCAATATTTTATCCATTATTGGGGTTAGAAACTGCACATCTCTTTTATATCCACAAAACCAACCCACTTTTACTCCTCTACCAAATAGCTGAACTTATACGATTTATATATGAGCCTATGATGATGGCAAATTATAAGGGCACTTCATTCTCAGGGTTAGCCCAGTTTAGAGGAATTTTTACTCAGGACAGCCCATCCACCCCCAACCCCTTCCCCTCCTCAAAACCCTTTCAAACATACTCATTTCTAATTTTCACTCCCTTCTCAAATCCTGTCAAACCTAAACTCATTTTTCTTCACCACCTCCATCTTCACCAAAACCCTTCTCTTGAAGCCCTCTCAAACCTAAACTTCTTTTCCTCCCCCCTCTTCCTCATGACGAGCTCCACCAGCTGCCGAAACTTCCATGTATCTTTTCTTAGCACTAGCAACACCAAAAAAAATGGTTGTCGCTGAAATTTTGATGTCATGGACATGATTGAAATGTGGTTTGGAGAAATGGGTCGGAAGGGATTTGAAAATTTTGGACGAATTTTGAACTTTCGAACCCATAAATTTCGAAGTAAGGAATTTTGACACATTCGTGACTGGGAAGACTCAGGACTGTTTAAAATTTCCACAGTCCTGCATGTTGTCATGACTGTAGAATTTTTTTTACATTCCTTCCAATTGATATGATTATCAAAAAATTTGAGAAGCCTAAAAAATATATTGTACAACATAGTTTTTAGGACTGTCAATTTTTTTGACAGTCCTTCCAATTAGCAGGACTGTCAAAAAATTTGACAGTCCAAAAAAATGCTATTTATTAAACAATATTTTATTTAGGACTGCCAAAATATTTGACAGTCCATCATCATCTCCACCACTACTGTGGGCAAATTTTCGAAGTTCGAAACCCTACATTTAGAAAACTTTAGAAATTCATCCAAATTAAATCATAAATTAATATTTAGTTATTAGAAGATGAATTTTAGGCATGAACATGGATTGAGAACATTCTAACTTCTATGGAATAATGAGTTTAGGATTCTGGGATTTGGAAGAGAAAAAGTCAAAAAAGTTTTTAGGATTCTGGGAGAGAGAAGTGAGGAAGAACACAAAAGAAAACAAAAAACAAAATTGACTTATATACTAATATTTGGGCTAGTCTTGAGTAATTTTCTTAGTGGAAAACTTGTAAATAGACAAAAAGAATTTGGTCTAGCCTTGAGTAAAGAATGAAGCAGCCTTATAATTTTCCTGTTGGAAAAAGTGAATGTATATTTGTAAAATAATAATAATATCAATTATTTTCTATCAACGAATCTATGGCAACGAATCTCTGAAAAGGTGCACGAATCTTTTCGTTGGAAAGGTGTGTCCTTTCCACTGTGTCTCTATATTTCTATAAAAGCACAAGTGTTTGGAGCATTCAAAAATTTAATTCAATTCATCCATATCGCATTATTAATCTAAGAGAGGTTCCTACGGTGTGAAGTGCTGCTACCGAAGGGAAGGACCATTGTATCCTGGGAGACTAATCGCCATTAAACCGTAAGCACCAGTACGGAACGAATATTGTCTTAAGGACATTGAACCAAGTTCAAGCATCGATATCATTTATTTATTTTACTTATATTTTAAATTTAGAATATAAATACAGAGTTGGAACTAATTCTATACTAACAATCTTAAGACAATATTGTTTAACTTTTCACAACTCTGTATTCAGTTCAGAGAACCAGAAACTAAGTTCGGTTTCATAGTGTTATGTCTTTTTCATACTTCATCTGTTTATGGTTTAGTTTGGTAGTGCAGACACTACACTAACAAATTTTGTAGGCATAACTATTCTCTGACTTGCAATTTTTTTAAAGTGTGAACTTTTTGTAATTGTCAGAAGTAGGATAGGTCTCATAGCTATAGTAGACTCCCCACATGAGGACATCCCTTGTCCTTCAGACAATATTTTTTTGTTACTTTGTATTTGTTTAGAAAGCCACTCACTACAGTATAGCAGAATAGTTGGTTCCTGTTCATTTAATAATTTTTCTTTACTCGGTAATTAGTTCACATAATCTTGCACAAATTCCATTATAGTTTCATACTGTATTGGTCCAAGTTCTCTAAAATAATTTTAGAGTGGTGGGTTGAAGTACTCTGGATGAGTTGAAAATTGATGAGAGTCTGTCTTCAGTTCTGACTTGCATCTTCTTACTGTCTTCGTATTCACTAATCCATTTAATAAAGTTTCAAATGACAATTGCTGTATACAAACATTTTTGTTGGTTCAGTATAGTTTAATTGATTAATAGTTCAAAACTTTCCTTTTTGGTTTATTCAAACTTTATATTTTTTTGAATCATATTAAAACAGTCAAACGTAGTTTATTTATTCATATTTAAATATTATAGAATAACTAGTTTCTGATTTATTATTATTATTTTGCTCTTAAAAGTGGTTCTGATTCGTTCACCTAAATAGAACATAATAGAACATTTCTTAATTCTAAATTTTATTTCTTCTTTTCACTTATTGGTCTGTACGACTATCGTAACAGACAAAATGGTTGTAGTAGAGAACATTGTGTTGATAATTTCTACTCCTGTCCACATCGGACAAGGAGAAAAGCTAGAAAAGTTCAATGGAACCGACTTCAAGCGTTGGCAGCAAAAGATGTTGTTTTATCTAACAACTTTGAATTTGGCAAAAATTCTAAACGAAACAGTCCATGTTCTGCAAGAAGGTGAAATTGACAATGTTGTGTTTACAAATGTTGAAAAATGGAAACATGCAGACTTCTTATGCAGGAGCCATATATTAAGTGGACTGGATAACCATTTATGGAATGTTTATAGTCCACTGAAGACTGCAAAAGAGGTCTGGAATGCTTTGGACAAGAAATACAAATCAGAAGATGTTGGGTCTAAGAAATTTGTAGTAGGCAAATTTCTAGACTATTGTATGGTTAACTCCAGATCAGTGGCAAGTCAAGTTGAAGACTTGCAATGTATTTTCCATGAACTGGTTGCCGAAGGTATGGCCATATGTGAACCATTTCAGCATCTGTGATTGAAAAACTTTTACCTCTCTGGAAGGATTATAAGAACTATCTGAAACATAAACGCAAGGACATGCTATTGGCAGACCTAATTGTCAGGCTTAAAATAGAAGAGAATAACAGGAGTACTGAAAAAATCTCTTTATAGAAGCCAGGAAAAATGTCTTGGAAACAGAACAAAAAGGGAAAAAGCGCAAACATATTGGAGGCTCTGGTCAAGGAAACTACTCTGGTTAAGAAAACTATAAAAAGTTCAAAGGTAAATGTCACATATGCAATAAAATAGGACATAAAGCTGTAGATTATCGTAGTCGCAACTACAACAACAACAACAACAACAACAACAATAAGAATAAGGGACAACCTCACCAGGCTCATATGACTGAAGATGAGCGTCTGGCTAAGGGTGTTGACGACCTGGTTCTGGCGGATGTTGTTTCTGAAGTGAACATGGTAGGAAGCAACCCAAGGGAGTGGTGGGTTGACACTGGCGCTACCAGCCACATCTGTGCTGAAAATGCTATGTTTAGTACCTACCAAAGCGTCGATCAAGACGAGAAACTCTTCATAGAAAATTCATCATCGTCAAAGGTTGAAGGACAAGGAACAATCATTCTGAAAATGAAGTCAGGAAAGGAACTGAAGCTTAACAATGTTTTGTATGTACCTGACATTCGAAAGAATTTGATTTTCGGATCTATGTTAAGCAAGCATGGGTTCAAATTAATATTTGAATCTGACAAATTTGTACTCACCAAGAGTGGAATTTATGTGGGAAGGGGTTACCTCAAGGAGGGCCTCTTCAAAATGAATGTAATGACTATTATGCCTAATAAGATGATTAATTCTTCTTATATTGTTGAGTCCTCTCATATGTGGCATGGAAGATTAGGTCATATTAATTATGATTCAATCAGAAAACTCATGAACATGGACTTAATTCCTAGATCTGCAATAGATTCAAATCATAAGTGTGAAATATGTGCAGAAGCAAAATTAACCCGTACATCCTTTCAAAATTCGGTTGAAAGAGATACCGAACCGTTGGATTTAATCCATATAGATGTATGCGATCTAAAAGGCATACAAACTAGCAATGGGAAGAAGTACTTCATCACATTCATCGATGACAGTACTCGTTATTGCTAGGTCTATCTTATGAAATCAAAAGATGAGACAATAGATATGTTCAAGCAATATAAAACTGAAGTAGAAAATCAACTTAATCGAAAGATTAAAGTTATCAAAAGCGATAGAGGTGGCAAATATGAAGCACCATTTACAGGATTCTATGCAGAAATGGAATTATACACCAAACCACTGCACCATATTCACCACAATCTAATGGTATCGCTGAACGAAAGAATCGAACAATTAAAGAAATGATAAATTCTTTATTATTAAGTTCAGGACTACCAGATAATTTATGGGGAGAAGCTGTACTTACAGCCAACTACCTTTTAAATAAGGTATCCCACAAGAAAAAGGATAAGACGTCATATGAATTATAGAAAGGAAAGAAACATTCCTATAAATACCTCAAAGTGTGGGGATGTCTTAAAAAAGTGACAATTCCTTTGCCTAAAAAGGTCAAGATAGGTCCTAAGACCTTTGACGACATATTTATAGGATATGCTGAAAACAGTTCTGCTTATCGGTTTTTCGTACATAAGTCGGACATTCCGGAGATACATAATAATACAATTATTGAATATAGGAATGCATCTTTCTTTGAGAATATCTTTCCATGCAAGAAGATACATGGAAGAGAAACACTAAAAAGAAATTATGATGATATTAGTAATACTGGTCAAAAGGATGCAGATAATAAATCTGCAGATAAGGAAGATGAGTCTAGATGCAGCAAAAGGTCTAGAATATCGAAGACCTTGGGGCCTGAATTTCTAACATTCATTTTAGAAAATGAACCTCAAACTTTCAAAGAAGTAATGTCTACACCAGAGGCACCACTTTGGAAATTAGAAGCTATAAATTGCGAAATAGAGTCCATTATGCAAAATCATACATGAGAACTAGTTGATCTTCCTCCAGGATGTAAGCCATTAGGCTGCAAATGGATATTCAAGAGGAAGATTGTAAACCCCCATATTTTTTTATTATTTATAATATTTTAATAAGTTTTATTATATTATTTTGATACTAAATAATTAATTGGTAATTAACGTATGTATATGTTTATGTTTAAACATGTATGCATGTAAATTATACTAATATTGGTAGACTACAAATTGCTAGAAAAATTAGTGTAATTATATAAATATTTACCTTGAAATTTTTATTGTATTTTATCACCTTTATTCTAAGAATAGAGGAATCCTTATATATATATATATATATATATATATATATATATATATATATGAGAGAAAAAACTTAAGGCCGGGTACTGTAGCAAAGCTACAGTACCGTCCCAAACCCGAGCAAAGGCGCAGCCGCTTATAGCCATGGAAAATCCGAAAAGTGAATTTTGAAATCAATTCAAATAAAAACCAAATTTCCTCCAAATCTTTTGTAACCTAATCTAAATCAAATTCTCCACCGATTTAAATCGCAAGCTAATCCAAAACTCAGCTTAATTCGATCTCGAATCGAATTAAAACCTTTCACATATATATGCAAATCCCCAACCTGAGAGAACCCAAAAACCTTCGTTCACTCGAGATTTTCGATACCGAGCCTTCCCTTCATTGCAGCGCACAGCCCCAACCACCTGGCGAACCACCTCGGCCGCCTGAGCATCGCCGCCAACTGCGGAGTCGCCGGAAACCCCCTCCCGACCGAGCGGCAAACAGAGCTCTGTTTGCGTACAGCCCCGCGCAGGTATTTTTCGGCCCCCATAACTTCGTCCCTATTTGATCATTTTCGATTCTACGAAGTCGAACGTGAAGCCGATATAACCATCTTAAAATCCCTTCAGGTAGAATCCTGCAAAACCCTTGCGATCGCCCAAAAAATTGAGGCAAAGTCGCACAAAAACTGCCTATAAACAGAGCATGCTTTGCTTCCCAGAACTCAACTTGGAAGGCTGTTAACGACCAACCCAGTGCATGTTTTTGAAAACCAAGTTAACCCTGTTAAAGTTAATATAACCGAGATTGAAACGCAACCTTTAGATTTACATATTGAGTACTATGCATGATTTTATTTACTGATAAACTTATGCAAAAAACTGGTTTTAAAACAATAAACTTTTAGAAAAATTTTCGATACGGCGTGCGTTCCGACAAATCGGGCGACGTGGTCGCACAATATACGTATCGAAAGGCGCGTATGGACGTTGCTGACGTGTGGGAACTGATGGAACCCGATTTTGTTGCATGTGCACGACGAAATCAGTACGTATCCGTCGAGATACACCCGTATCGACGTTTTGCAAACTTTGTGTACGTTCGTCGAATTGAGACGAAACTTGCGCCAACATGTCCGAATCAAAATTCTGTTCCTGTGCGCCAAGTTTGGTCCGAATTTGAGAAGGTCGACCGGAATGCCAATTTGGCGGGCCCGCAACCCGATCCAACGAGCAATTTCTTGCACGGCTCATCGGAATCCAAAATTGGATATACCGTTGGGTTCGTCTCCTCAAATCGGATTCGTAGACATGTAGTTTGATGACTTTAGAGACCGTAGACATTAGCACGCATTTCGGTGCAAAGTGGATCCAACGGCGGACATCGTTTTGACCCAAAATTATGATTTTGCCCCTGTTCTAGAATTTGACTTTCGGACATGCATATTCTAGAGTTATCTTTTACACCGAAAACATTTTTGATGTTTATTTCAGCATCCGGAGTCATCTGTGAATTGTGAGTTTTTGGTGCTGCCGCTTGCGACTGTTGGATTACCTTTCTCAAACCACAGGCAAGTATACCTTGTCATAGATTCTGATTGTGTTCATTCATTTTCAGTATATTTTATTATTGCACATTTATTTCTCTTAATTGTCCTTTTGTTTATATTGTGCGTCCAAGTCACACTTGGGTGCAAGCGACTAGATTTAGTCGTTCTTGTTATTTTATATCTTATTTTGCATGTCGACCTAGTGTTAGTTGACCACCTTATGAGTGTGGGATATTTTCATATCTCCTATGACCTTGACATATGTGTATCACGAGGTGAGTGAGTTATATAGGACACTGACCTGCGTGCTCGACTGGACATCGATACGTATGGGTCGTACGACGGTTAGGAGGTAACTGCTACTAGTGTGTCAAGTTAGAAGCTGTAGTAGTTGCCAACTAGACAGGCTGTGGATACATCTTAGACAGGAGCATCGGGGTGGAGGGGACAGCTACTAGCGTAGGGGCTACATTTACTTTTTACACACATTTGTGGGCCGATAGTGACTCGTATGAGCGCTACTTTCTGTCCCTGGCCGATAGCGACTCGGATGAGCGCTACTTACTGCCATTCTTTATTTACTCTGTTGATCTTACAGTCCCTATGTAGAATATTGTCCTCAAAGTGCATCTCACATAGATAGTTAGGAGATCCTGTAGTGTCATGGTTGCATATTTACACATTCAGTTATTTCAGCATATTTTTCTGTATCTTGTTACGTCCCTCTAAGGACCTGGTGATCTCTCCAGGATTAGACGAGGAGGACTATCCCCAGGAGTATGGAGCATATTTGGATCCTTCTTACGTCGATGACGAGGCATCTCCTACTGACACTTAGTTTTCCTCTTTATTATCTGAGACTATACAGTAGACATCTTTTTATCTTCATTTTTATGTTTTGAGGAGGTTGGACTCCATTTAGTTGAGACTATTTTTCATAGCTGTTTGGAGTGGATAGCTGTCTCTTGACTTCTTTTATTATTGAGACTTATTATTCATTCTGTGTTGAGCTGTGGATGAGATATAGTTATTATATTATGGCTTATCATGTATTATTATTTACAGCTTATGTACAAATATGAGGAAACCACATATTGGTGTATTCTTCGTATATGTGCAGCTAGCATGCTGACGTACTTAGTCCTATGTTTTATGGGACTGGGGCGTTACAAAGATGAAAGCCGATGGAACTATTGATAAATATAAAGCGAGACTGGTTGTTAAAGGATATAATCAAAAACAAGGAATTGATAATTTTGATACATATTCACCAGTAACAAGGATAACATCAATTCAGATGTTAATTGTAATGGCAGCATTGCATAATCTTGAAATACATCAAATGTATGTGAAGACTGCCTTTCTAAATGGTGACTTGGAAGAAGAATTCTACATGAATCAACCAGAAGAATTCATAGTAGCAGGTAAAGAAAGGAATGTGTGCAAACTAGTTATGTCTCTGTATGGACTTAAACAAGCACCGAAAAAGTGGCACCAAAAGTTTAACAATGTAATGATGTCAAATGAATTCAAGATCAATAAATGTGACAAATCTGTGTATTCTAAAAATACACAAACTGGATATGTCATTGTATGCCTATACGTAGACGATATGCTAATAATAAGCAGTAATAATAACATAATCCAGGACACAAAGAAGATCTTACTAAAAAACTTTGATATGAAAGATCTGGGATTTGCAGATGTTATATTAGGAATTAAGATTTCTAAAATACTAGATGGGCTGATATTATCCCAATCTTATTACATTGAGAAGATTATAGAGAAATATAATCAAAATGATAATATCATTGCAAAGACACCAGTAGATTTAAATCTACATTTAAAGAAGAATACTGGAGAAAGTATTTCACAAGTGGAATATTCTCGTATAATTGGGAGCCTTATGTATGTCACGAACTGTACGCAACCGGACATAGCGCAATCAGTTAACAAACTAAGCAGATGTACTAGTAATCTAGGAGAAAATCGCTGGAAGGCTATTATTAGAGTACTCAGGTATTTAAGATATACTGGAGATTATGGATTGCATTATACTAAATATCCGGCTGTACTCGAAGGATATAGTGATGCAAATTGGATATCTGATACTAAGGACTCAAAATCCACAAGTTTATATGTTTTTACACTTGGAGGTGTAGCAATATCGTGGAAGTCCTCAAAACAAATGTGTATAGCCAGATCAACTATGGAATCTGAATTAATAGCTCTGGATAAAGCAAGTGAAGAAGCAGAGTGGCTTCAAAATTTCTTAGAGGACATTCCAATATGGCTAAAGCCCGTATCCGCAATCTGTATACATTATGATAGTCAATCTGCTATCGGTAGGGCACAAAGTCATATTTATAACGGTAAATCAAGACACATTCGAAGACGTCATAGTACCGTTAGAGAACTTCTCTCTAATGGCATAATCACGATTGATTATGTAAAATCAAAAGAAAATCTTGTGGATCCACTAAGTAAAGGTTTGACAAGAGAGCAAGTATATAAGTTATCGAGGGGAATGGGCTTGAAGCCTATGACAAAAGAAATTCTATAAAGGAAAACTCAACCTAGTTGACTGGAGATCCCAAGATCTAGGTTCAAAGGGACAACCTAATTATGTGAAATTATCTTAAATGATAGTGATGAGTATTTAAATACTCATCCCATTCTCTAGGATGACAAATTATAGTGTCGCCTGCAAAGAAAAATTAGGGTAAGCATTAATTTTAATGATTCCTTTGACTTTAAATTCAAGTAGAGTATAGCAGGATAATCTTATTAGGAAGTCATCTATATGAGTGTAGAAGTGGAGCCACTTCTATGAGAATTATAAGGCTGAATTCTCTAAGAACACTTATGAAACCAGGCATATTTTTAGGGCCAAAATGAACACAACAATAGAAGCAATATTGGTCGGAAAGAAGTTGTGTGATATTTATTGACTCAAGTTTACAACAAAAGCTGAACAGTTCGAGACATCATGTTCACTGGATAGCTAGTAAAGTCGATAAATATTTACAAGGAAACGTTCAAGGCCAGAAGCTACCTATCCTGATACAATAACTTTTGAAATGATCTCTCTCTCTCTCTCTCTCTGTGTGTGTGTGTGTGTGTGTGTCTGCATTATGTCTACAAGGTGTCTGTATTGTGTTTAAATCGTACACAGTCAAATATTCATTCATGTGGAGATTGTTGGAAAAAGTGAATGTATATTTGTAAAATAATAATAATATCAATATTTTTCTATCAACGAATCTATGACAACGAATCTCTGAAAAGGTGTACAAATCTTTTCATTGGAAAGGTATGTCCTTTCCATTGTGTCTCTATATTTCTATAAAAGCACAAGTGTTTGGAGCATTCAAAAATTCAATTCAATTCATCCATATAGCATTAATTAATCTAAGAGAGAGAGAGAGAGAGAGAGAAAACCAATGTTGCTTCGACAAGTTCCTACGGTGTGAAGTGCTGCTACCGAAGGGAAGAACCGTTGTATCCTGAGATACTAATTACCATTAAACCGTAAGCACCAATGCGGGACGAATATTGTCTTAAGAACATTGAACCAAGTTCAAGCCTTGGTATCATTTATTTATTTTACTTATATTTTAATTTCAGAATATAAATACAGAGTTGGAACTAATTTTATACTAACTTTCCATGATGAGGCTATATGCGGCCTCAATTACTTATTTTGTTCCAGCAAGCTGTCCCTAACCATCTTTTCTGTTTTACAGTGACGTGGTAGAAGCATGAGATGGTATGCATTTGGAAAAAACTTTCTTGCTCATGTTCTTGCTATACACTATGAGCCAAAATTTTATTCATTGTATTCTTGTTGTATTTCTTTGTTCATCAGGTTATTATTTGTGTGTGCATTAAAGTTTTTCTTATTTTCAAACTTGTTTGGGACTATTTGATTCTCACTTTTCATCGATTTTAATGTTATGGGTTGTTTGTGACTATTTTAAAATCAGATTTAAGGAATATAGTTTGTGAAATTGGATTTGAGTCACCAAATATATTTGTGAAGCTTGACTATGGTAGAAGGTTTTGTATGTATACAAGCACAATTTTATTCCCAAGTAGTGATAAGATGGCCACTTTCAAATATGGTGAGCCTAACCATTATCTAGATTGGCTAGCCAAACAATGAATGTCTATGAAATGTAAATCCTAACCATTATCCAACTTGGCATCCAAGCAATGGGTTTGGGTTTTAACCAATTCCAATGCTAAATCCTACTTTACCAAATACTTTTTTTGTATTTGGAAATGCAGGATTTGGAATGGAACCCAAATCTGGATTTCCAAATTCTAAATCCAAATTCAATCCCACTTTACCAAACAGGCTCTTAAGTGAAGAAAAGTTAAATGAGAAGTGGAGTCAATATATATAATCTTGCTTGAGATTGGAGGGAGAGTTAAGTGTGGTGTATTTAATAACTTTTGTTTGGATTAAAGATTTGTGTGAGAGGAGGATTAATAAGAATACAATATTTACCAAAATGTTATTCTGAACAGATGCATCAAAATTTTCTTATCAACAGATGCTTTAACAGATTTTTTTCATTTTGATTTTTTTATGAACCATATAATTTTTTTTCAGCAACTCAACAGATGCATCATAGACGATTTTTCTTATCATTGACGAGTAAATAAAGTATGAGAAAGCGAGAAAAGACATGACGCATTTGGACAAAGTCAGGAAGCTACGGAGTAGCATGTTGAAAGCAAAGTCAGGATATGTTGAAAGTGACGAGTAAATAAAGTAGAAGAAAGTATTTATGTCTTTTTAGACAAAATCTCTCACTTTCTTTGGTTACCCCCCTCCCGATTTGGAAGGTTAAAAAAATGGACAAAAGAAAGTTAAACAAATCCTTACTTAACCATAAGTAAACACCCCCCCTCCCCCCCCCCCACTTAACTCACTTAGCCCTCAATCCAACCAGACCCTAGGTTCTTATGAACTCCAGGTTAAATATGAACTTCGTGTCCATTTATAAACTTTAGATTCAAAATGAATTGAATGTTCAATTCTTATGAACTTCAGGTCCAATATAAACAATTTCATGAACTTTAGGTCATATTTTTTGCTTATAACAAAAAGTCTTTGTAGGACCGTTATGACAGGGGTATGCCATCGCTATTTTTTTTTTCTAACAAGATCTTGACATTGTGGTTGAATTTTGACACCTAACGAGGATTAGGGGCACTTCCCTTGATCCTATATATTTTTTGGACTAATTTGCCGCAGGAAAAGTAAATTATGGGGGATAGTGCTATGGTGAGCTAGATTATGTAGAGTTGTGCAATTTTGCAAACTTATTATTTTCTGCATGGCAATGCTCTGTCGAACTAGATTCTGCAAGGTAGTTCCATTTCACAGAGTTGTTATATTCCACGAGAAAATTCTATTTTGCAGGTTTGCTATGTTCCACGGTGTTGGGAAAGAAGCGCGGAAACCTTTCCCCAAACCGGAGAGTACCTGCGAGAGGACCGAGCAAACAACGCACGAACCCAAAAACAAGCACACAAAAACAATCACGCAGACACAGAGAATTTTTGACGTGGAAACCCTTGCGGGAAAAACCACGGGACGATCGGAGTCCAACCCTGAGAAGCCTCCACTAATGGAATAGAAGAATTACACCCTCTACAAACTCCTCCCGATCCAAATTGGATCCCCACAACACTCAGAGACAAGAACAATGATCACAAGGCTACGAAGAACGAGAACGACGAGTAGAGATTACCCGAAACACGATCTCCTTCGAAAACGACCTTCAATCCTCCGTCTTCTTCTCCGAAGTTGCAATGGCACTCTTGCCTCCTTCTCTCTCAAACTTGTGTTATGTTGCGCTTATGAATTAGGGTTGAGAAAACTCAATATATCTCCCTAATCCCGCAACCAACCTGGACCGTTGGATTAGATCCAATGATGAAAACTCATCCAGAAATCCGCTTCAGCCCCCCGACACACAGAGTTCGGCCAGAACTCTGTGTGGGGCAACCAGCACTGGATGGCCAAACCCTGGAACGGCCAGACCGAGTTCGGCCAGAACTCGGCCTGGGACCGAGTTCGGCCCGAACTCGGCAGACTTGGTCCAGAACCCCCTTTGGGGCAGCAGCAGCAGTAACAACTACTTCCGAGCTTCTCCGACATCGGACGGCGCTCGTCGCACTCCGGGATCTTCTCCACATAGGTTGGGAACCCCACCCACTCCAACAAATCTCCCCCTTCACAACTATGGGGAGGACGTCGTCATCCCGACGACCTGCCTGCAGTACTCAAACTTTCCCCTTGGTAGAATCTTCGTGAACATATCAGCTCCGTTGTCATCTGTATGCACCTTCTCAAGCTCCGTGTCCTTCTTCTCAACCACATCCTGTATCCAATGATACCGAGTCTCGATGTGCTTGGACCGGCTATGAAACGTCTGATTCTTCACAAGATGGATAGCACTCTGACTGTCGTAAAGCAAAGTATACTGCTCTTGCTTCAGTCCCATTTCCTGCAACAGCTTCTTCATCCACAACAGCTCCTTGCAAGCCTCCGTCGCCGCAATGTATTCCGCCTCCGTCGTCGACAAGGCAATACACTTCTGCA
Organism: Iris pallida; assembly: GCA_029216955.1. Taxonomy (NCBI): domain Eukaryota; kingdom Viridiplantae; phylum Streptophyta; class Magnoliopsida; order Asparagales; family Iridaceae; genus Iris; species Iris pallida. The sequence continues at coordinate 10,760,967 of JANAVB010009198.1, read as the reverse complement.
ACCGCGACTGCCACGACACTGCTCCTCCCGCAAACATCATCACGTAGCCTGAAGTCGATCGCCTCGTGTCTACATCTCCAGCCATATCAGCGTCGGTATACCCAACCAGCTTCGGCTCGTCACCACCAAAGGAAAGTCTCCAACCAGCAGTGCCCTGAAGATATCGTAGAATCTACTTGACCGCACTCCAGTGTACCCTTCCAGGATTCGAAAGATACCTGCTAACCGTACCAACTGCATGAGCAATATCTGGCCTCGTACACACCATGGCATACATAAGGCTTCCCACAGCTGAGGCATATGGAACCCGCTCCATATCTTCCTTTTCGTCCTCGGTAGATGGACACTGCTCCTCAGTGAACTTAAAGTGAGCCGCGAGGGGGGAACTCACTTTCTTCGACCCGTCCATCCCGAAACGCTGAAGTACCCGGTGAATGTACTTCTTTTGGGACAAGTGTAGCAGCTTGGACTCTCTCTCTCGGCTGATCTCCATCCCAAGAATAGTCTTCGCTGCGCCCAAATCCTTCATAGAGAAGGCCGCGCCCAGTTGGCGCTTCAACTCCGCTATCCTAGTGGCATTCCGACCCACTAATAACATATCATCAACATAGAGCAATAAGATGATAAAATCATCATCGGTAAAGTACCTCACAAATGCACAATGGTCCGACGTCGTCCGTGCATAACCATGCTCCCCCATAAACGACTCGAACTTTCTGTACCACTGCCTCGGAGCCTGCTTCAGACCATACAAGCTCTTCCTCAACCGGCAGACCAAATGTGACTTGCCCTTCTCACAGAATCCCTCCGGATGCTCCATGTACAACTCCTCCTCAAGGTCACCGTGGAGGAACGCCGTCTTCACGTCCATCTGCTCGACCTCCAAGTCGAAACTGGCTGCTAATGCTAGCACCACCCGAATAGACGAATGCTTGACGACAGGCGAAAAGATTTCATCATAATCCACGCCTTTCCGCTGACTGTAGCCCTTGACTACCAGCCTCGCTTTGTATCGAGGGCGAGTAGCATCATCCGTCTGCTTCACTCTGAACACCCATCGATTCTTCAAAGCCTTCTTGCCCTTTGGCAACCGCACCAGATCATAAGTAGAATTGGTGTGTAAGGAGCTCATCTCCTCCTGCATAGCCACCATCCACTCCTGCCTGTGTTCGTCTTCCATAGCCTCTGCGAAACTTTCGGGTTCTCCCCCGTCAGTCAATAGCACATACTCATCCGACGAGTATCTCGTAGATGGTCGACGATCCCTGTTGCTCCTTCTCAGTGGAGCCACTGGTGCTGGCTGTATACCGACAGCCTCCTCCCCTTCAGGAACTACCTCTCCGGCATGCTCATCCTCCTGAGGGACACCCTGACCACCATCAGCAGGCTGATGATCAAGGTTGGGAGCAACTCCATGTACCGGCTCCCCCATAACTGGATCCTCTGCGATGTCCTCTGGAAACTGCTCGAAGTGAAATGACTCTAACTCAGGCAATTCCTCAGCCTCAGAAGGCGTCTCGGAATCCTGAGTGTTGGTCATGGTCTGATCCTCGACGAACACCACGTCCCTGCTTCTGTAGAGCTTTCTTTCCACTGGATCGTAGAGAATAGAGACAAACTCATCCCGACCATAGCCGACAAAGACGCATCGCCTCGTCTTCGGCTCAAGTTTGGTCCTCTCGTCCTTCGGTACATGCACGAAGGCTTTACAACCAAACGCCCGCAGGTGACTGTATGAAGGCTCCTTGCCGTACCATACTTTGTCAGGCACATCACCCTGCAAAGGAGCACTAGGAGACAAATTAATAATATAAGCAGCTGTGAGAAGAGCCTCACCCCAATAACTGCCCGGCAAGTTTGCCTCTGACAGCAAACACCGCACCCTCTCCATCAGTGTCCTGTTCATGCGCTCCGCTACACCATTGAGCTGAGGTGTCTTTGGCGGAGTCTTCTGGTGTCGTATCCCTTGCTCTCTGCAATACGTATTAAAGGGACCGATGTATTCGCCGCCATTGTCGGACCGAACACACAACAACTTCTTGCCCGTCTCCCTTTCAACGGAGGCCTGAAACTCCTTGAAAGTAGGCAGCACCTGATCCTTGGTCTTTAAGGCATAGACCCAATCCTTCCTGGAACAGTCATCAATAAAAGTCACAAAGTAAGAAGCACCACCAAGAGATTTTACCTTCATAGGACCGCAGACATTCGAGTGAATCAACTCGAGCAACGCCGGCTTCCTCGAACTTGGGTGACTTTGGAAAGACACCCTATTTTGCTTCCCAGCCAAACAGTGCGTGCATTTCTCCAACTTTGTAGACTTGAGCCCCGGAATCACTTTCCTGTTTACCAAGTAGCTCATCCCCTTCTCGCTGATATGGCCGAGCCGCCTGTGCCACAACTCGGTAGACGCATCACTGACTGCGTTCACCTCCTGTGCCCCCTCTGCGCTCCCCTCCATATAGTAGAGACCGGACTTCTTGCTTCCTCTGGCAATCACCATCGAACCTCTGGAAAGCTTCCACTGACTATTCCCGAAGAGACTGAAGAATCCTTCGTCATCCAACCTTCCAACCGACACCAGGTTGAAACGGATATCAGGGACATGACGAACATCCTTGAGAACAAGAACCGCACCCGTCTTCGTTCTCAAATGCACATCTCCAATGGCAACCGCCTTCGACACATCTCTGTTGCCCATCTTCAACACGCCACAGTCGCCTGTCATGTAAGTGGCAAACAGTGCCCTATTGTGAGATACATGTGCTGAAGCCCCTGAGTCCACCAGCCAAGAATTGTTATCGCAGGCGAGGTTAGTAATGACCTCATCACCTACGACGATCACATCGCCTCCATGCGTCGAGGCCGCCGCTGTAGTGTTCTTTTCTTGCTTCCCCTTGTCGCCCTTTTTCTCTCTCTTCCAAGCGAAACAATTCCGCTTGATATGGCCCTTCTTACCGCAATGGTAACACTCTGAGTCCTCGTACCGACCTTTGGACTTCCCCCTGCTCTTGTCTCTGCCACCACCTGGACCCCTGCTTTTGCCCCTTCCGCGGCTCTCTGAAACAAGTGCCTCTGAGTGGTGGGATGTTGATGAAGTGCCCTGAGAACGTCTCCGCATCTTTTCATTCAACACCCCGCTCTTGGCAAACTCCAGACTGACCACGCTCTCTGGAGCAGAAGCGATCATAGATACTCGTACGGTCTCCCACGAGTCTGGCAAGGTACACAGCAGCCACAGTCTCTGAACTTCGTCGTCGAACTTGACTCCCATAGAAGATAGCTGGTCAACCACGCCCTGGAACTCACTCAAGTGATCCAAAATAGACGCCCCATCCTTGTACCGCAGACCCATCATCGTTCGGATCAGGAACAACTTGTTTACCCCAGTCTTCTTCGCATACAAGGATTCCAGCTTATCCCACAACGTCTTCGCGTGCTCAATATTGGCAACGTAATTGTACACGTTCTCATCAACAAACTGCCGTATGTACCCACACACCTGTATGTGCTCGAACTTCCAGTCCTCCTCGGATTTATCACTGGGCCTCTCGGTTGCAAACACAGATAGATGCAGCTTCTTGACAAATAGCAAATCCTTCATCTTGTTCCGCCAATAATGATAGTTTGTGCCATTGAGGTTCACCATGCGCACCGGCTTCGCGTCCATCTCTCCTCTCTGGTTCCTCTGTCAACTCCTGACACCCTTTGAACCCAAAGCTCTGATACCACTCTGTTGGGAAAGAAGCGCGGAAACCTTTTCCCAAACCGAAGAGTACCTGCGAGAGGACCGAGCAAACAACGCACGAACCCAAAAACAAGCACACAAAAACAATCACGCAGACACAGAGAATTTTTGACGTGGAAACCCTTGCGGGAAAAACTACGGGACGATCGGAGTCCAATCCTGAGAAGCCTCCACTAATGGAATAGAAGAATTACACCCTCTACAAACTCCTCCCGATCCAAATCGGATCCCCACAACACTCAGAGACAAGAACAATGATGACAAGGCTACGAAGAACGAGAACGATGAGTAGAGATTACCCGAAACACGATCTCCTTCGAAAACGACCTTCAATCCTCCGTCTTCTTCTCCGAAGTTGCAATGGCACTCTTGCCTCCTTCTCTCTCAAACTTGTGTTATGTTGCGCTTATGAATTAGGGTTGAGAAAACTCAATATATCTCCCTAATCCCGCAACCAACCTGGACCGTTGGATTAGATCCAATGATGAAAACTCATCCAGAAATCCGCTTCAGCCCCCCGACACACAGAGTTCGGCCAGAACTCTGTGTGGGGCAACCAGCACTGGATGGCCAAACCCTGGAACGGCCAGACCGAGTTCGGCCAGAACTCGGCCTGGGACCGAGTTCGGCCCGAACTCGGCAGACTTGGTCCAGAACCCCCTTTGGGGCAGCAGCAGCAGTAACAACTACTCCCGAGCTTCTCCGACATCGGACGGCGCTCGTCGCACTCCGGGATCTTCTCCACATAGGTTGGGAACCCCACCCACTCCAACACACGGGACATCTCCATTATGCGGAGCTGCTTTATTCTGTGGTACAGTTATGTTTATTGGGATAGCTCCATTTAGCTTGACTGCTCTATTCCGAGGCATTTGCTTATGGGAAACTTCTAAGCCTTCTGCAACGTTTGCATCTGGCAAACTTCTAAGCGTTCTGCAATGTTTGCTTCTTGCAAACTTCTAAGCCAAGGGGCAAATCCATTTTGCGAAGATGTTATATTTTACGAGGAAGCTCCACTAATTCTATGGAGCTGCTATATTCCGTGGTGTTTGCTTCTGGCAAATTTCTGAGCATTCATCGACGGCTTCTGGCAAACTGCTAAGTCTTTTGCGGAACCTTTCTGGCTAATTCCATAAAAAAATATGTTTAAGTTCCTGAAAAACTTTGTATTACGCGAGAAAATTTTTTGCTTCCATAGAGGGCCACATTAGTTTTTTTTAAAACTGTGTACCACGAGAAACAACTTTCTTGTCGTAGAGCGCCACGTTAGTTTTCGAAAAACTTTGAATGTCATGAGAAACAAATTTGCTGCCTTAGATGGCCACATTAATTTCCAAGAAACTTTGTGTGCCGTGAGGAATGTCTTTGTTGTGGCTTCAAAATAAGAATAGTCGGATATTAATTTTTTTTGAGATTTAGTGTTCTTTTGTTCGAGGATGGTTGCGGATGAGCCTTCGTAGTAGAGGTACATGTCGATAACATGTTGTAGTATGAAAAAGACTGTTGAGTTCTTCAGTAACTTTATAGAAGAAGAGAATAAAGAGAAAGCAAGAAACTCTATTTGTATTATGAATATGAAAATGAATCCTCCAATGAATTTTCCACTTTGTATTTATACAGTAGTCAAAAGGCTTACAATCGATAACCATGTTATCTTAACATATCTTTAAGAGATAGGAATATTTATATTTTAGTTAGCACAATCATAAATTAAAAATAGTTTTATATAAGTAATTTTTTAAAATTAGTTTTGAAATATTTTGTTTGGCTACAACTTTTTACTTATGCCAAGGTGTAACTTTTATTATTTTGTTTGTTTTGACAAGTACCTAAGTAATAGCTTAAAGTGTGAGTTTGTGTGCATGTCCTTAGAATAATGTGTGTCAAATAAAAATATATTTAATCTCACTTTTATCTCATATGCAGATAAATGTCACATCCACATTTTTAAGGAAGAAAAGACCCAATTTATGTTATAAATGAAAAGTGAGATTCATGCTCAACTTAATTGTAACCAAACATAAAAAGTGACGGAAGTGAAATAAAAAAGTCACACTTTTACCATTTCATTCACTTAGTTTGCAACCAAACACACCTTTAACAAAATAGTCTACAACTTATAAGCAACATATGGGTAACATGGTGGTCTAGTTTTTGCTACATGTAGCTTCCCAATCAACCAGAGGTGCATTGGGTATCTAGTTTTTACTAGGTATGTTGTAATCATTTTTTTTTTTGAAAATTTATGTTTAAGGTACTATCAATTTTCATTTTAATTAAAATTATTTAAATAAATTATTCATGTTTTAGTTTATTTTTAGTTGAGTTAATTACGATTAAAAAGTTTGAATTATATTTAAACAGTTTAACCCCCTCATTATAACATGGTTAAACATAATTATTTCCTATTACATCCTGATTATTAAAGGCAAATGATAAGGGCACTACAAAAACTGAAAAGGGCTATCCACTTTTAGCAGTTCTATCTATATTTAGGACACGTCTTTGCTATTCCAGGACTGTTAAAATTTTAGCAGTCCTGATTTTATATGTACTGTCAAAATTGTAGTCACAAAATTTTGGCACTCTTATTTTTTAGTAGTAAAATTTTAATAGGCCCGACTATACACATGACTACCAAAATTTTAACAATCCTCAAAATGTCAAAATTTATGATCGCCCCTAACCATTTTTGTAGTGATCTTATTATTTGCCTTATAAAATCTCTCCTCCGCTCATCCGAGTTCCTAGTGCATTTACCGTTTATCCCCACTCAGCTTAACTCACTTAACCTCCCTACTTTCCCCAAGCAACCACAACTCATTCAAACTTCTCCTGCACTCTTCTTACCCAAGGGAATGATCCATTTTGTCTTGGTTGATATGGAATAAAAAGTGGATGGATTACTTTTTTTTTTTTCTCATAACCTGATAAATTTAATCCCGCCAAAAGTGAAAGAAAAGGTAGAAGAAAAAATAGAGGCTTATATTAATTTACAATTATACCTCATATAAATTATATTATTTAAAATTATTTCAATGAAGTCAAATGGCAAATAAATATTTTAGTTGAGAATATAATTGGTAAAGCATATATGTTTTTAACTTCTCTCAACTTTTTCTTCCATGCCAAATTAAAAAAAAAAAAGTATATCATTTCTATTTTCCATCCATATAAGAAGCATTTCTTTCATTTCCATGCGGAAAGAAAATTGATCCTTACTCTTTTTTCTTCATTCCACTTTTTTATCCTTCCTATTAGCCGGAGACTTATTTAATCACCTCCTCCACCTTCATTCACTTGTCACCATCCATCTATTTTATCCTTCCTATTATCCTTCCTTGAATTATTTTTGGACCAACCTCCAACCCATTTCCTCCATATGCAGAGTATCCTCTCGTCATCGTGGATCATAACAGCCTCACCCGCCCTACCCCAACCAGCCCGGTTGTCAAAGCCCCAACCATCTCCTGCACCGTATCGGCACTTCAGCCGCCACAAGCAGTAGTCCCCCTAGGGTTTTTTGCCGCGTGCACAAACCTGTCCCAGTAGCGCCACTACAGCAACGGAGTAACTGTCCAGCGCCTCCGGGACCTTTCCACCACCCCAGAGCACCCTCTTGTGAGATCTTCTACCGCAGTCCTGAGCTTAGGTCAAACTCTGTTCAAACAAACAACTCAACTTTGTTTTTTGAGTTTTTAAGTCCCAACACCACGTCGTCCCGCCTTTCCACCACCACATTTGGCTCGAACCATTCTCATTGAACACGTAACATGATTCTTGACGTACATGAATCGATATATCGAGATTTTGTCGAGCTGTCGTGGCAAACCCAATTCATTGCATCGATTT